>WBMZ01011161.1:0-109137 GCA_013400975.1 Atrichornis clamosus
GGCCGGGTCCGCGGGGTTGGGCAGGGGCGGCGGGCGGTGGGTGCCGGGCTGTCTCCGCCCGGCTGTGGTGACAGCTACACCCCGCCGGTGCCCGAGCGGCCTGTGCGGGGCAGCCCCTGCGCCGAGCGTCCCGCCCGCCGGGGCGGTGGCTCCGCGGGGCCGGGGACACACGCGTGCGGCGGCGGTGCCCGAGTGCTCGTGTGCATGCTGATGGAGCGGGCACGCCTATCCGCAGGCACCGGAGCTCCGCCGGTTCTCCGCTGTCACCGCCCGTGCACGTGTTACACGCTCCCGGCCGGTGCCGCCGGGCTCCTCGGACACGGCGTTCCGCTGTCACCGCTGCTTCGCGCTGCGCTCCGTGTTCTCGCTGCCGCGGAGCCGGGTGCTGCCCTCGCCGCTCACGCACGTGCGGCGGGGCTGGGGGCGGCAGCAGGGCCGGCGCGCCTGCCCTCCGCAGCGCTGTCAAGCACACCTCGAACGCTTTGTGCTGCCTGCGGAACAAATGCGTGGTAGGGACTAGAACTTAAAAAAACTAATAATCTGCTGGTGTTAAAAGAAAGCGCACGGACTAGGTAATTTCCCGGGGAGTGTGTTTTCTGAGACCTGACAGAGCAGGTATGCATACAGGCAGGCACCTGCTCTCAGAAATAAACTTCTGTGCACGTATCGTGTGCTATGGGTTTCAGTGTGGGGTTATTAATGGTTGTCATGGGTCTCTGACTGTGGAATGCATGTGCTGATCCAAATATTTTGTCCTTAGTGTTTTTTTCTTAGCTTTATTCTTCTCAGTTGGCATTGCACCAGCCCACGAAGATGGGCAGGCAGTCACCTATCTTCTGTTTACCTGAAAACTGGTTTGAGCTCTTCTCTCCCCTTTTTTTAAACACAGTGATGACTTTTGATATGGGTGATGCCCTGTGTAGAGGCCATTTGGTAATTTTTGTGGATTTTTTTTCTTTTAAAGTTCATGCTTTTCAAAACATAACCTTTGCCTTGAACCCTCCAGAGTCTAGATGACGGAGGTGTATGGTAACAGTTGAAGGCCTGGAAGAGCTCATTTTAGAAATCAGTACTAATTCAGGTGCCTGAGTTTTTGTGTGCCCAGCTTGCACTTAAGAGTCCTTCAGCCCCCTCTCACTGGAAAGCATCGACCTCTTTGCCTTCTGAAATCATTGTTCTGTAAGATTTGTCAAAATAACTACTCAAATTTGCTGGTCATTTTGGAAGACGAGGTCTTACACCACTGTCTCCTTGTTTTCTTGCCAGTTTCTATGTTACGTTTCCTTCTGGGGTTATAATAATTCATAAAATGACACTGCAGAAGTATGCTACTTTTTTAGTCACTATACCTTGGAACTTTCTCTAACTCTCTTCACACAGCTTAAAACTAATGTGTGTAAAATGTACCAAGTACTGAATTTTTGTAAGTTAGTTTTTGGACTCTGTTTATATTCTACCTTGTAACTTATTTACTTGAAGGCTGAGGAATATTTTTAGAAGTGCTTTGCTCTCTTTTCTGCCTGTTAAATTTGTACATTTTTTTCTGTAGTGAAGATATAGAGGGGGAAAAGGGTGAGTTTCAGCAACAGAGTAATAATAATAATGGGGTTAAAAAAAATAATGAGCTTCAGCAAGAGATTAATAACCATAATAATAGCAACTGTGCCAAAGTATTCCAAGTGTTGCTGGAGTTGAATTTGGTGGAATCAGTTTCAAACTCCAGGTGAAAGCCCCTTGTGGACTTTTTTTATAAGTGTCAAAACATATGCAGGTATCCTAGTCTGCATGTGTATTGATTGTCCAGTTTGTGACATATATTTACATGGTGCTGAGCTTCTGTTTTAGCTATTTCCTTTGTTCAAAGTGGAGCAAGGTAGAGTGTCTCTAAAATATACCCCTACATTTCTTTTCCTAAATTACAGAAGTTTGCTTCTAAAAAGCTATTCCAAAAGTTTTAAGAGGCTGTTGGGTAACGCTCTTGAATGAAAAATTGTGGAAACAATTTCTAAAAGGAACTGAAGCTTCCTAGGAAAGCTTAGAAAACCCTGGTTCCTGTGAAGATTGCAGTGTGACCGACTGGCTGCTGGCAAGGCCAGGTGAAACCTCCTGTGCCTGTGGGGTGACCTGAGTGCTGCCTCACTCCCGACTGCAAGTTCCTCTTTAATAAGTGTCTGTTGTAAGGCGTCTGCCTGCATCTTGAGGCACCAGTAAGGACAGATAGAGAGGTTTGTAACCTAGCAAATGAAGTTGTTGCTAAAGTAAATATTTTAAATGCATCATGTCCAATGTAAATTCCCCAAATTTTGTTGACCAGTTCTAGCAGTTATTGGGAAAAAATAGGGTACCTGCATTGCTATTATGTCATTACTTGTGTGTTAACAGGTATCTTTTTCTTCCCTGATTGTTACTGTGCAAATTGTGAAAAAGTAGTAGCAGCTCTCAATACTTTTCCCTACATACCATCCTATAATTTTGTTCAGTAAATCACTTGAAATTTTGAGTCTTCGGAATACAACAGAGTTGTGGAAAAGTCCCATTTTCAGAAAGATGAGGCCTACTTTGCTGTCAAACACAGTTGAATGCTGACATGTGGCATTCATATTTCCAGTGCAAGGATGTCACTTGTGTGGATGGCTGTGCAAAACCAGCTTTGAATACGCAATTCTATTGATCAACTGTCTGGAAAACCAGTCCAATAATTTTTAGCTAGTTGAACAGATTACGTAAACTTATAACAGCGCGTAACTAGCTGTCTAAAGACTTACGTAAGGTAAACGTGTTGAAAAATAAGTATTGGTTCAGTCAGATCTTGATTTTTTTTCTTTTAAGTTTTTTTTTTTAATTATTGAGAAATATACTCTCTTAGTTATTGCTATGTACACATGTAAAGAGATAACAAAATAATTCAAAAATAACCCCCAACAGTATTGGGTTTGATTTCAAGGTAAACTTTTCACTAAGTATGCACAATATTTCCTCATGTTTACCTGTGCTGAAATAGAGACATTCAACATGTGGCCAGTTTTTGCTCCTGCGGAGTTAATGGGGCTATTGTTTACACTGTATTCTGGTCTATCTCTAATATTTTTCCTTAGTCTAAGTTCTCAGACTTGCAGTTCTATTAATAATGCAGATGTTTGCAGGACAGCTACTCTGCTTTGTTGTGGCACTCTTAACTTGGTGACTTGTGAAATATCACTGTAAATCAGTGTAAATTGTCTAGTGCTGTCTGCAACTTGCTGTGCACCAGAATCAGCTTGCATGTCTTCCATAATCTGGGGACTCTGTCATCAGACAGTAATTCTAAAAAGAACAGATAATGCAGAAAATGAATGAAAGGTTTTGCAGCATACCTGTGATGTTACTGTTGACTTAACACATACCTTTAAAGAGTTACATTGGATTTGTCTTGGAAGGGTAATTAGTAGCAAAACTCAAGGATGTAGGAGGATGTGTGGGTTGGGGGTTTTGGAGGTATTCTGCATGTATGTGTGTGTGTGTGTCTGTCTGTCTGTCCTAAGGGCAGCAGTAAATAATGTTAGTAGTGTCACAATTAGAAAGGAAGAAAAAGTATTTGGGATACTGAAATGACTGTTTTACAGCTTTCACTAAGTTTATACTGAGCCTGGCTAAAAGGTGATGAAAGAAGAACTGCTGAAACAAGAAGCCTGAAGTGTAACAAAATCCAAAAATAAAGACTTGCACTTAAGTTTGGCCTATTTCTTGTACGTTTCTGTGATTCTTGTGCCAAAGGAAAGAGTCCAGTTCTACGCAGTTCCCAGCAAGGAGATGTGGATTTGGGGTCTGTAGGGAGCTGGTTAGTTTTCACAGTAATCTGCAGCCGCAGGCAAGAGCCCAGTTAATGTGTGAGTGTAAGGAGATAAATCTGTTGTGTGTACTGCTGAGGAGGAACATGGATTAAATAGAAAACTGTTTTTTGAAATATTGAATGCACGTGTTTTGAAGTACAGGTGGAAACTTTGCTGTGAAAGGGAGAGAATCCCGTGACCCCGAGAGAAGGGGCTTGCACACAGACATGCACACACTCCCATGCTGCTGGACTGGTTGGCACAGACTTGAGCAGACCTCTGCTTATTTAATATAAGGGTTTCAGCATGCTGCCCAGGATTACAGAGAACACCATGAAATAAAATGGTACTACTTCGCTAACTACTTTAGGGAAGAAAATAGCTTAAAGCTGTAGGTCTTCGCTACAGAAATTCCATTATGAGTTTTTCATGTGAAGTTTGTCAGCTTCTCAGGTCTTTTAGTCTCTTTTTTGAAAAAAGCAAAGTGCATTAAGGCAGGCACAAACCCATTCTCCCAGGTGTGAGCTGACCAGAGGATGTGGAACCACATTAAGGCAGCTGTCTGCCTGAGATAATTTACCCTGCATCTCCTTAGCTCTATTTGCTCAGGCCCTTGGATGGTATCAGCCATGCGAGCAGGATTTCCATGTGGGTTGGAGCACAAACAGAAAGAGCTGAATGTAGTATGAGCAGAGCAAGTCTGTGTACCTCCAGCAAAACGTCAAGCCAGCCTAAGTGCCTAATTTAGGGAAATCTGGTAAAATCCCAACCAGTTGTGTTGGTTTTCATCAGGTACTCTAAGTGCTTAAATCAAATGCGTGGTTGGTGCTTGATTTACTGTTGCATTACTTGATACAAATGCTTAATGTAAGTGAAACAAACACCTTTGTGCACAGAGTTCTGATTTCTGGTGAAACAACAAGGAGGTCTGTGCATGACTTCTTCATGTGTCTTCTCTAGAGTAGTTGCATGGGTTTTAGATTTGGTGAACTCATGCACATTAAAACATAGCTTGCAGGTGAATTCACTGTGTACATCACATGTAAAAACAAGTTATTTGGGAAAAACTCATAGACACAAATCTGCTTGCTTCCTGAAAAAGCCTCAGGGCAGTAGTCTGTCCTCACTCCGTAGCTGCGTGTGTCGGCTGGAAGGTAGAAGTGCAGGGATGTGACTCGAGTGCCGATCCTTTCCTTGTATCTGTCTGGTGAGATCCACTGTCACTCTCTGTCTCGTCCTGAGTCATGCCACAGCACTGTCCTGGCACTACCCTTGTGACAGCTTGTGCAGCTCTTGAAGGCAGGCAGCTGGGTTTTATGGAAGTGAAACCAGATATTTCCCCACAGCCTCCTGTAGTAAGAAATGACTTCTTTTGGAGGGGTTGGGAGAGAGAAACAGATTTACTAGGGGATAAAGATGCTGGACTGAAGGCAGTTTGATGAAATCTTTAAGAAATATACAGTGAATATTATATGACAGTACTGCTTGAGGTTGCAGGATTTTGGAATGGGGCCAACATTTCAGCATGTTTTGTTTAAACATTTTAAGGAGGAGTTCAGTTTCTACACGTGCAAGGAAACAGCATGTGGATGTATTCTTGTGAACTGTTCTGTTTTCTCCAGTTCCTGTCTTCTGTTTGGGGCTTGGATACCTATTTACCTTGGAGTGGCTATATAAGGAACAGAAATTTGGCAGACTTTTTTTGGTAGATAGAGATGTCTATATTAAGTAATAGGAAGAGTATGTCATTCCCTCTGGTGTGCTTGCTGATTCCCAAGAGCTGCTGTGTGTTTTATGCAGTAGTATGCATTGAAGAAACAGGATATGTTCACCCCGAATCTTTCTTGTATTAAACCATTTTGGGGTGGTGGCTCTGATTTTTTAATTGTCAATCTGCTAGTATAAGGTCAGTTTTAGGAAGCCTGGGATCATATTGTCAGTTATAGGGAACACAAACAGATGGAGACCTGTATCATGTGAGCACATTGCTGCTTCTTTTTCCCCTTCAGTATTTTTTCTGCCATCTCACTATTATACTTTGTTCCTGGGCTGTTTCTAGTAATTTATTTAAAATTGGAAAATGAAGTCTGTTTTTTCACTTTGGGGATTCACTTTGGAAACTTTTAAATGCGGTTTTCAGAAGTTGTGTGCATAACTTTGCTATTAAAATAGGCAATAGTAGAAATACTTATTTCTTTTTTATTGACCTCATAATGTGGGGATTCTGAACACATCTTTCAATATGATGTATATGCTCCCAAAAGAATGCATATGCCAAAATTTAAGAGATGACTGTTGCTTCAAAGCTTTTTGTTTATGTTGTATGTGATGTGAAACAGTGGTTCCTGTGCTCTCTTTGCTGGATGTTGGAACTGGCAGCAGTAGCAGAACGTGGCCTAGAGCCAGCCTAGGTGTTTTATCGAGTCACTATCCCACTGGTAGTGATAGAGCAACATAACCAGGGAAAATCTTGCATAATACATATTACAAGCAACTAAATGCTATTGCTATTCCTAGTGATCAGTTGGAATGCTAATTCATTATTGGAACATGCTGGGAATTCTTAAATTATGAGTGTTTGTCTTTTTGAATTATCTTTTTGGATGAATTGCCAAAGAGTGCTCAAGATGTCAGTCGTGTTTGATTATTGCTTTCTGTCCCTTTTGCTTAGAAATTAGGGCTCAAGAAAATATTCTATAAGCAAGAAAAAGAGAGAAAAACTAGTGAACTGGATGTGGGCTTCAGATATTTTTCCTAGGCTGCAAATAGCTATAGAAGGAGCAATTTGAACTTCAATCATTTTGTAGCTTTAACTAATAGATAACACAGCAGGATTTTTTTTCTGGGAATACTACAAACTTATGATATCAAAGCAAGAGATAGATGTGGATCGAGGGAGCAGAGCTCTTGTTTTTGAGTTTGTACGAAACCTATCCTACAGACGTCTACAGCCGTTAGAAATCTTTTTAGTAACCTTGTACTGGTAACACCGGTGTGTTGTATCAGTCGGGCAATTAACGTATCACTTCTGCAGCATTCATTCGGTCTGTCCCTGGTGAGGTTGTCTTTCCTCACCCTGAAAGCTGTATCACAAGATCTGTGTGAGGCTGAGCCACACAGATTGTATCCCTGGGCTGCCGCTGAGGCCGCCGAGCTCTGAGGGTGGGTCATGGATGGGAGGCAGCTCTAGCACAGCAGCTCAGCGTGAGGGTGAACTGGCTGCCTGAGTGGGACTGGGGATGTCTTATGCTGGGATTCAACAATATCTGTTCATTTTCTTCCTCCCGTGGTGACAGTTAAGATTATTTGGCAGCCCTCATTTCAGATCAGCCTCTCTGACAGTCTCGTAACATCCACCATGGCATAAGAACTACGTCTGAATTATTCAAAAGCGATGTTCAGTAAAAGAGGCACAGTTTTGCAACAATTGAGAAGGCTTTATGCTGTGGAATTCTCCATCACCATACTGTATTGTGTACATTGTGCAATTTTTTTTTGCACTGCATTTTTTAGGATCTTTACTGGAAAACAATGGTAGCAAAGGCTTAGAATCAAAGTCAGTGTCTTTGTACCTCTGCTCTTCTGTCTTGTTGACATGATCTCTTATGGGAGAAGTAGCCAACACTGTATTGCAGATGTTAGACAGTGTGGTGGAAATAGTATTGTGATTCTACAAGTAATAGGATAAAAAATACACAAATTCAAACATTAAAGTCCTCTAGAAACTTCCATATCAGGGAAATGAGGGTAGTATTATATGATAAATGAGAGGTGTATAGAGGAGTAGCAACATTGACTCATTATTTTCACTCAGTATAGGTTTGCATTCAGTTACATTTAAGTATACCCATTGAAAGTATCATGTGCTTTCTTACAATTATTTTGTTTATGGATGCAGTAACACCTGAAAGAACTTGCATTAGCCTGTCACAAATATCAAGTACAGATAAGCCCTTCATATAAAGTTATATAGTAATTAAAGTAAGAATACCTCTAAAATACAGCATGCAGCAATATTGTACTGGAGTCTGAGTGATGACTAAGGTGTTGATCTTACTGTTATGTGCCAGTGTGTAGTCTGAAGACAAGAAGTCCTTAATCAAAGCTTGTTGACCCTGCCTGACCTCTTGATGTTGTGTTTAAGCTAGACTGAGAAAGTGTAACAACTTATTTTCTTAAACTTTTTTAATTCTCACTCTGTTAATTTTAGAGCTATTCACTCCCTAGTTACTTTAGGAAGAGCTGATATTTTCCTGTATGTTACAAAAAGCAAGTGGTTTTTGTTCTGGTTTTGAGGTTTGGGTTTTTTTTTTTTTTGCTTGTTTCATTTCAAGGGGGTTGTTATAAAAAGTACACTCCTTTATATGCATTTGCATTCCTCCTCCTTATCCCTCAATAAGATTTTGGCTTTAATCTAAAGTATGCATATCGTTTCTGAAAATGGTGTGAAGGACTTGTGCCTTGCATCTGGCTTTATCTCTTATGTATTCAGAGGCACTCCTGGTTGGCAAGCTTTGCACAGCTGCCAGTTAAAGTATTGAGTTAAACTGTGTAGTGAAGGAGCTGTCTTCATCTAAATAATGGTCATGGTTGCAGATCACAGTCTTAGGTCACAGTATTGAGTCAGACTGAAAAGGTTAGGTCCTAATGGTTAATTTTATTTAATTTTTGCTTTGTTCTGTCACACTCTTCAGTTGGGTGATTCAAGTTGTATGCTGGAGGATCTTCTATATACTCAGCCTTCTGGTTGTGCTTTGGACTCAGTATGTTACACTCATTCATCATGGGGATTTTTCCCTGTAGTAGTCATACTTGGCAGGTACTCACATGAAAAAAAATTTGTGTTGATTTTTGCCTTGAAGACCTAATTTGTTATTGAGGTAAGCAGCTTCTTGACATGTACCTTTGCTTCTAGCATCAGGTGGAAGAGAAGTTTGCCTCATCAAGCTGTAAGATTGCTTCTTATGGGATAGTTTTTGAGGTGAGGCAGAAAGGACAGTACATTCCTGCTTTTATTGCTCTCTTGTAATTACATTCTACATCAGTTGCAACTGCTTTTCTATCTGCATTTGTCCTAACCAGTGATCTTCTGAAGCTGCTCTTGTTACAACATGGACAAATGTGTCAGGGCACATACAGTTGGTAAAAGATAAAGTTTCAATGGCAGTAACAGTGTCAGCTCCTGACGTGAAAGCACCTTGGAGCAAACGAAGAGAATAACTCCATGAACAACCTTCCTCTCGTTTTTTTGTATAGTGTGGTATTTGCCTGTAGGCATTAAGTCACTGAACATTGTATGCTGGAATAGTTCACTTCAGCCTTTGCTCCTCTGAAGCAAACCTGCTTCAGGCATGCTCGAACGTGCTCTTTCAGTTGCTATTGATTGAAGTGTTTGTGGAGCTCACAGTGACCCTCCTGCACCTTTCTTATAGCTGGTCACTGCTGCATCTTCTACTCATTTTTTGGGTACACTAGACACTTAACCTTCAAATTATTCTTAGGGACTGGTTTCAGTAAGTGAGTTGGATGAATCGTGAGGGGGTTTCTGAGAGCTCTGCACAACCTCTCACTACATTTGTGACTTTTGTTGGAAGACTTTTGTGTTTTGTCTGTTTACAAACATGTCAATGCACAACATGTGGGCGGCATGCGGAGGTGTGCCATGCCAGGGATGCCCATCCTGGAGTGGGTTCTGGTGGTCATCTTCGTGATGCTGTATTGGAGTCAGGCCAAGTCCCTCTTTTTCCATCGTGTGCTGATTCTTCTGTTGTTACATCCAAGCAGTTGTGTGAAATCTTTAGTAAGTCATCTGTCAGTATGTATTGGTGTTTCAACACTTTGGACGTGTGGCAAGTATTTCAGTGAAGTATTTTCTAGCCTTATATTGATGGTTTTCTGACAAATGTATTAGCTGAAGCTTCAAGGGAAAGAAAGACGATAAACCCCATGATTTGATCCACAGGGTTAGTCAGAGACCAACTTCTCCAGATACTTGGAAGGATGAGATCTGTCATCTATGTTGGAGGAACAAGTTTTTTTTGTAGCTCCTGACCTCGAAGGTGTTGAGTGTTCATCTCTAGCACTGGGCTGATGGAGGTGACCACAGGAAACACTTTTCTGTGATCTGCTTAGTCAGTGTCCTTTTTTGATGTTTATTGTTTGTAGCTTTCTATCCTGGGATGATAAGCAGAGCTAAAGGAGTCTGTTGACTCCAAAAGACTTTGCAGCATTACTACTTCCAGCCCATGGTGTTTCTGGTACTTGTGCATCCTGCCTTGCAAGTAAGAGTATCTGAGCACAAGAGAGCAAACCAGAATATGAACAAATAGTTTCTAATATATACCTCTAAGGGAGCATATTGCTACATCATGAGTCCCAAAATGAATACTGTATTGTTTAATCGGAACATAGTTCACTGTGCAGACCTCTACTGTAAAGATAACAATTCATCAAAGTAAAAAGCTACCTGAAATGTTCCTTGTACTTTTGACATAGTGTGTGTGATTGTTCCTCCTCCTCTTCAAAGTGCACCCACTGCAGTTACTTTTAAGCATTTGCAAGTGAGAGGGAGAACTACATTAGTGATTTTAATTTTGACAGCAGGGCATCTAAACTTGTATTAGTACTGTAGCAGTGTCACCAAAGTGCACTAACAAGTATTAAACAGGTGATAAACTTGTTTTGAAACAGGTGACTTGAGGTCAGTGTCCACTTTGCTCAAGGACTAGACATTTAATGTACAAACTGAACCTTGTGGTTTTAATCGTAATTGTGAACTCCAAGTATTTTTAAAAGAAGTTTTGAATAGTTCCAATATAGGAAATGTACCAAAGCAATTTGTGACTCACTTTTGTATTCTTTGAATGTTCCAAAATACTGTGCAAAAGTTCCTCCTCTAAAAAAAAAAAAAGCTACCCAAAAAACTGTGAATCTGAGAAGATGCTGGAAAGCCTTGGGAATCTGCATTGACTTCCCAGATGGCATACTGGCACTTCAGATTTAATTTGAAAATGTTCTTATTCTGGACCTTAAAAGTTATTAACAAATTTAAACTGTGGCTAGTTATTGGACTTAATAGTTTGATATTAAATTAATTTCAGTTTGCACTCATGTTCCAAAAGGAGAGGAGTTTCGAGTTTTGTTCTGTTCTTGGTTCTTCTGCCTACGTAGCAGTTACAAAGCAGGCTTGCTGCACAGATGGACGTGCAGGAGGTTTCTGGAGTGAGCACAGCACACTCAGGATGTGTTACTGATCTGTGGGGCCAAGTGTGTCAGCAGCACCAGCCGCGGGTAGGAACCCGGACCCCAAACAGCCCTTTTGTCTTGGCTTTGAGGTGAAAGCATAATCCTGGCATCATGGCAGTGCCTCTTCCTTCTTAGGGACTCGTGTGGGCTTGTTTGGAGTGGACATTTGAAAGTGTAAATCTCCTCTGATGGAAGGAGACAGGAGTTAGCAATTACATTGCTCTTCTTTCTTTCATTTAACTAATCTTTCAAGTCAAATAATTTGTCAAGTCATAAACAAGAATATTTGCCAGACAAAACCTGCTGTGTGTGTGTAAACTGAGGACTTTTCTCCACTCTGGTCTGTGTGAGAAAATCCTGTCCAAGGCTTGCCAGGCTTCATGTTGGGTGACCTGCTGCACACACAGCCATGCACGTGGTGGAAAAGGTCTGTGCTGCAGGTTTTTAGCTCCCATCAGAGTCTTCAGGTGGAAATTTTTTTCCGAGCCTGTTATCCACCAGAAGTGCTCATCAGTCTGCTGGGAGTGTGTTAGTCTCGCCTCTGCTCAGATAGCATGTGGTGCTACTTATCAGCAGGTCACAGATTGTTTGTTTATGTGATAATATTTACTACACTAACAAAATAGGAGCAATATACTACAGCTGTATAAAGAACTGTGCTAATCTGGCTTTATGGAGACAGACAGGCATATTGCCTGACCTGCTGTTTCCCTCTGGTTTCGTTTAATAGTAACACCACTGCTGCAATTTGCAGAACTGATGTAAGAGACCTTTATTTGTTTTAAAATTCCCTGCTTGTACCTGTTGTGCTGGTTCAGAGGGGGTCAGAGCAATCTGCAAGTGTTACAGTAATTTAGTAGCTATAGCTGTTGTTACAGCTCTAATATAAACACAAATGTTGCTGTTTTTCTGGAAAAATTGAGCTAATCTTAATTGAACTATTAGTGATACTGATAGTTACTTTTACTTCTTGTTAAGCTCTTGTTTTAAAGCAATCTTATAAACAGTTGTTTGATCTTTTTGAGTGAGAACTTTTTAAGCAAAGGAAATTGACAGGCTGAGGAATTACTGATTCCCCACTGTAGGAAATAGATACCTTTAACTTCTCTGTGGTTTTAATTGTTTGGAAATTTACCTCAAGTTGTAATTACAGAATGTATGAAATGCATGCTAATAGATGCACTTCAATGCTTTTAAAAACCTATATCTGTATTTTAAATGATGAGGTTGTGAACTGCATAGCTGGTCTGTATGTGTAACTCTGCCAGCAGACAAGCACTCTTTTGCAAGTGAGCTAAAGAAAAACCTTGTGGCTGTATTTTATAGGAGATGTTAGAATTACTGGTGTGTTTCAAGATAATTAGATATTACTAGAGTTGAAGTCTTTTTGTCATTATGAAATAAATCAGCTATTTCCCATTGCTGCTCTTCCCACTTTGTTTTTCCTGCACAAAATCTTTTTCTCCTGCTTCATCTTTTTCTTTTGTTGGTACTTTTTCGTTCAACTCAGTTGAGGTAGCAGTTTCTCTCAATTATTTTTTTCACTCCTCTGTTAGCAAAATGCATTTTCTATCACCTGAGGGAAGAAAAGCAACAGACTTTCACAGCACTTGCTTACAGAGATGGAAAGGAGGGATGATATGTAGAGACTTTCCAGGGAAGAAATAGAAGGTTATTCCCACACATGCAGTGATTCAGCTAGATTGTTTTTATGTACAGAGTGATTTAAAAAAAAAAAAAAAAAAAAGGCAGTGGGAAGTAAGAGTATTTCTCAAAACAGTCTTTCCAGTTGGCATTTGGTGTTTTTGCTGGAAATGCTGTAAAAATAGAGAGCAAGACTGAGCATGCATATGCCATGCGTTTAAAAGCCAGTGGATTATTGCAGAGTTACACTTCAGATCACTTACTGCTAGGACTAATTCAAGCATCTGATTTATAATTAAAGTTCAGTAGGATTTTCCTCTTGAAAGACAATTTTCTGTAGGAAAAATTCTACTTCATCTGAGTGTATTTTAGGAAGGCAGAGCACACAATGAAATTTATAAACAGACAAAAAATGGTCACTTTTACCTTGATAGGAAAAGAGTCTGTTACATTACTTCTTGACTAAAGAATGTGCTTGGAATTTTAGTTAGAAGTAACTCGAATCAATTTAAAGAAGATGGCATTCATGCTGACTGAAATAAAGGATGTATAAAATAAAAAATGTAAAAGATAGAGACACCAGCTTAAATAATTAAATAGAACTGTCCACATTTCTTCTTTGTCCAGTGTTTTAATGTCTCTACTGCACTATGGTTATTTCCATAAAGCAGTGCTATTTTAGTGCTTTTTATGATGCAGTTAAACCCATAAGTTAATGTAAAATACAAAACATAAATTTTAAAACTACATTAATTTGAGAGATTTGGGGGGAATGGCTGTTGAATGGGAGGAAGAAAGAGGGAACTATGTTATAGGCTTTCAAATATTTGCACAAGATAGAAAATGTAGGTCTTGTAATGTAAATTTAGTGGCTTTTTTTTAAAATCCACAGCATTTGAAGAAATGTGCATAATCGGTCCACCATAATTTGTGGAAGTGAAGAAACTATCTCCACGTTTTCAACTCAGTATCAGCATGATCAGATTAATCCCAAGACATTAGTCCTGACAAAAGGATCAGGGTTCCTGAATCATTTATGTATCTCTGAAAATGTTGCTGTCCCTTGGTCCTCAAAGGCGATTCTGTGAATTACTCAGCAGACAACAAATATTAGTTAGAAAGGTCAAGTTGTTCTTGAGTAAAGCCCCAAAGCTACCCAGAGGTGGTTGCCAGAGGTGATTTTCTGGGTGTAGATGTGCCCGTTGCAGGTGTTTGTTCCGCTGGCCTCTTTTCACCCCTTGCAGTCTCGGGGGGACTGAGATCTCCTCCTTGGGCTCCCCGCGTCACTAAGGAGAAGTGGCTGCTTTACCTGAACGGGTAAAGGTGGTGGGATTTAGCTTGGCTAACTTTGCCCTGGATGGATTAGGGCGGTTTGTGTAATCCTGTTATAACAAACCCTGTCGCTGGGAAGCCGGGGCGTGGTAACAAACACCTGGGCTATAATGAATGGGGGCAGACATAAATCTCATTTGCCCAGCTCTCTGCAAAGGGAAGTTCTCCATTTGCACCTTAAGAAATTGTTTATGCAGTAGATACCCTGACTTTTAGTGATGTTTAGCAATCATATGGCAGTGGAATACCTGTTTTTTCTGCATGTCTGTTTTTAGGTAAACCGTGAAAAGATGGTCTGTGAAGCTGTAATTCAAATGGGTGAACTGAAGAAAAAAAGTGTGATATCAAAACCCCAGCTCCTTAAGCTTTCCTGGTTTGTCAGGTTACTATTATGGACACATTTTGGGATGTTTGATTTGAAAACTCCCATAGGGCATATGTGGCTCAAAATATGGTTACTACGTGACCTATAATACATTGATATGGTTCAGTAACTAAGGATATAAAAAGTGATGGTCAAAGTCTCTGAGGCTTTTGAAAATTGTTTGCTTTATTATGCAAATTTAATTTTCTTACGAGAACTGATGTGTCAGTCACCATGAAACTTAACTGCCTATTAAATCACCTAAAAATGCAGTTAGATGTTTTTCTCAGTAGCTTAAGCTAGCAAATATCAAAAGGATTTGTCTACTACAGAGACCCAGGTGGTAGGGAGAGGACCTCAGCAGATGCTTCATATTTACACTTCACTACTCTAATGTTTGGTTTTGCTTGAGTTTGTAGGTGGGAAAGTAATTTGGAATCTTTACAGTGTCTGCTGTTGTTCCTGCTTCATTGTTCAACACATGTAGATGGTAATAATAATCTAGAAATTATTTTATTAAGCTTATGGAAGATCAGTGTTAAAATTGAATGTTAATTTAGGAAGATGTTGAATTCCCCAATACAATTGTGAGAGGGAGAGTGAGGGTTGCGCTCTGTGTCTTTCCTTTACCTTAATACAATTGCTGTTCAGAACTATTTCAGAACTGAGTAGGTCATGAAAGGGAGGGGTAAAGGCTTTTTTTAGTTCATGAAACTTTTGAAGTTTTGGCAGAATTTATCAGTACCATCTTTTTCTTAGTAAAATACCGTTGGAGACTCCAAACTGAAGTTATTCTCTCCCCTGTGCAATGCTAGCTTTCCTTTTGGGAGTGGCGGGATGGATGCAGTTTGGATTCTTAAGTATTGATGCTTTTAGTAGCTAAAATACCTCAGGTTCCTCCTTCACATTCTTCTCCAAAGACAGTTATCCTGAAATTCTACAGTATTTCTCTTTGTTGCCTTTGAATTTTTTTTTTCCTCCAGAGGAGAATTCAAATGGTAGGAGCAACTCAATATTGTCCTTTAGGAATTATTCATCCAAAGAAAACTCAGATACAAAAGGCTTGTTTAGTCCTACAGGGGTATATTGCAAATATCCCTTAAACTCTTATAGTTTAAAGCATAGAGTTTGGGAAGACAAGTCATCTGTGTGCTCATTGCTTGCTTCTGTCCACCATCCACAGAGTTTCTAAATAATTGAGATTTTTGTCATTCTGCAAACGAAGCTTCCTTCAGAAAATCCTGCGAAAAACAAACTGCAGTGCATGAGCACTAGACAATTTTTTTTTAATATAGTTGATATCCGTTGTTTTAAATTATCTTCAGTGGTGTTGCAAATAGCCTTTTGTGTGCAAAGGAATATATATGCCCAAGGCAGAGAAGCTCTTTGGGATGGATGAGCAGAATTTTGAACAGTTGGAGCAGAAGCCATGGGTAACGCCCTGATGAGAGAAATTAGAACATGCATGCCTGCATAATTTCTCCTGTGAAATGAAGAATAAAGAAGAGCCAGAGGAGAGTGGAAGTATCGCAAAATTCCAGAATGAAAAGCAGGAATTTTTTCAATTAAATCAAAATCAGTTATTCTGGTTAGTATAACATGACATGTTGGCAACACTTAACTGCTATCCTGGGATTAAGCAAAATGTGTCAGAATGATCTTGACCTCTGTGGCTGCTCTGCTTAGCAGGACTGGGCTCTGCTGCTCAGCTCCTTGGGGATGCAGTGGAGGCCAAGGGAATGGTCCCACCCGGGGCAGCCGCTGGTGTGGCTGCCGAGCCCTGGCCACTGCTTTGGTCAGGCTGGCTTCCTCCAGCTGCCCAGAGCTGTCGGGACAGCGGCCTGGTCATTTACTCTGCGTCAGGACCCTAGTGCAGGAAGTGACGCTTGTGGTATCTCCAGTTTCGTAGGGTGCCGTGCCTCCCAGTGTCACTCTTTGTTCTGCTTCTGGACTTGCAGCAGGAGGGAGTTGTGCTGGTTTATGTGCCAGGCAGCTGAAACGTATGGTCAAGTCTACGTGCTTGTCCAGGTTATCTGTTTATGTGCTCTGCATATAAACAGAAATGACTTTTACTTCATACGTGATTATTTTGTAATTGATTACCAGATGTGCAGCAAGATTCATACTCCAGAATAACAATGTCTTGGATATATGTAATGGAGCTTCAGAGTCCTGAGTTGCACATTTAGAGCCCACAAGTTGTGCTACAAAATAAAGTAAGGTGTGATCAAACTAAGAAAGTAATGTATTGCACTGTGTCCCACAGTACTTGCACCTCACTAAAGATGTGATTTTTGCCCTAAAAGGCTTGAGTCTTACTGTCTTGTGTTCCTTATAGGCTATTCAGTGATGTTACCATGGGAAGTCATTCTTGTGATTACAGCTTTTGCAGCCATAATTTATTCTTTAATGATGCATCACTGTCTCTCTTAGGTGAACATGACACTATACTACACTAAATTGAGTGACTTCTCTATAATTCTGATCTCTCTGTGAAATTCTCATGGAATTCGATGGCCAGGCTTGAAAATAGAGTGTGATGCAGGTAGAACTTTGTCTTAAAACCTGTTTAGAGAAAGTGTAAGAGACTATTTTATTTTTATTTTCCCCATGTGTTAAGATTTCCTGAAGTTCAGGACAAAGACCCACTGGTTTACTCCTATTTACTGTAATAAAACCATCAAACTACTGTTCTCATGCATTGCAGAGAACTCCATGAATCTTAAGTAGGTTTTGGGTGTTGGTATGCTTCAGTATGACTATAAAGCCAAATGAAATACCTTTCTATAGGGAAATCAGGTTTATTACAGTGTAATTTCCTTCTATAAACTAGTCTCCTTTTAAGGACTTTTATCTGAAATAACTAATGAATGAATGGTATTAAATAATAAAATACTTTTATAATGCCAAAAAGAACACTCAATCTCTTTGATCTTCATTTTGGCTAAAGATAGAAAATTTCACTAGAGACTTTTGTAAATAGACTCCATTAATCCAAACAAATTGTTTTGAAAAACAGCAACTATAATAGATGTTGATTAAGACAGTGAATAACCTTGAGTTTTAATTTTCAATACAGCATGTGTTAACTCCACATTAATTGGAGTCACGCCTCTAAGTCATGTTGTACTGCTCTGAAATCCACGTGTGCTTACTTCTGTTTGTCTTGGCTTTAATTAATCATTCCCTTATTTCTTGGCAGCAGCAGTTATTGGGCAGGGAAATATGGATGGTTTTAGGTGTAGTCTTGAGCCCCTGTAGCTTCTGCCTGCCTTCTGCACACCATGGCTCTGTGCAGCACAGGTGGTCCTGGCAGTGTGCAGTCTTGCAGCAGATGAAACACAGATATGTCTGAACTATTTCCAACTGGTGTGCTGATGGGAACTCTCTCTAGTAGTCTTTAAGCCTTTCTTCTATCATTGAAAAACTTCAAATTTCGTTTTTTCTACGTCTGCAGTGTTTGGTAACATTCTGTGCATGTGTAATGTAAGTTTCTATGTGTTTGCATGTAGCTTAATTTTTTGTTTTGCTAGAAAGCTTTTCATGACTACCTAAGAATAAGAAGGATCCTGTTTAAAAAGATGCAGATACCTTTTATTTATGTTTAGAAAAAGAAATACATCTGGTTCTGACAACACATCATTATTTTATGTGCTTCTAAAAAATGCACTAATTGATATAATTATCTGGATTAAGAGTGTCAGTGGAGTTAATAAAGAGCAGTGTCCTGAGACCTGCAGTGCCTCTATGGCTTGGGTGTCTGTGCACTTTGGGGATCTCTTTTCTGATTGCCTTGTTCTTTCAAAGTTCCCTGATGGAACAGGGGAACAATTAACTCCTGTAAAGCACAAGCCCAAGGAGCAGCTGGGCCCACTAATGACGGACAGTATGAATTTGTGCCACACATGAATTTCTCCCCAGGGATACTCCCTTGGTATCATGCCACCATGTCTCATGCCATTCAGTGCCCTCAGACAACATGGTGTTGCTCCTCTTGCCTTGCAGTGCATGCGTGCATTCAGTCCTTACTGAAAACACTGCTCTGGGGCAAATCTTGTGCCTTCTGAATGGAACCAGTCTGTTCCAGCTAGTCTAGGGAGCAGAGGCAGAAATGGGGCTGTTTCTTGGTCAGTTCCCCACTGTGTAGCCCCTAAAGACAGACCTGGCTCACAGGTCCTCCTGTAAGTTGATTCACCAAATTACAGTTGAAAAATAATTTGTATTTTCAAGAGTTTAATTATTGGGTTTTTGCCTGTTTTCCTTGTTGCTCCTGGTTTTGAATGCTACCTTAATGGTCAAGCATGTAGAAACTAAGTTAGCAATTTAGTACATGTGACTGGCAGTGAGGACAGAGAGTGAACTTGGTCATTGGAGTGCGATGTCGCTGTTGAACCACTGGCAGAGCGAGAGAAAAAACAAGATCGAGTGAGGCAGAAATCTGAATTTATTATTTAATTCTAAAACTTACATAGACTTTCCAAAGGTCATCCGGATTGGGTCAATTCATAACCTCCCCCTAGGCCGATAGGCCAGGTAGAATGTCCATCTTTCCAGAGACAGTTTTCTATAACATCCAAGCTTTTATCTCTATTTACAAAACATAGAAGGAAGAAGAGAAAAGTTCCCGTGTGAAAGGTCTGTGTTACCACAGCGCTCAACTTGTCCTTTATCACGTAGTTCTCACCTGAATCCAGCACTTGCACTGGGAGGATAGCTGTAAGAAAGTTTAAATGTCAACACGTGGAATAGCAGTGAAGAGTAGAAGAACAGGAGGTGGCTGAAGAGCTGAAGGCAGAGTAGTCAGTGGGGTGTAAGGGATTGCAGTGGTGGTTTGGAATGTGCACATTAACTCCAGGATGTAGGCTTCCAAGGAACAGCAAGAAATGCAGCTGGAGGAGGAGGTAAGAAATTTTCTCTGTCAGAGGAGTTTTTCTTTTTGCTTTGTGCATAGAGAGTCATGGTGGTGGCCACCACAAGTTGCCAGGCTTTTGTGACTGTTCCCCTAACTTGGGAGTGGGGGAAGAGAAGCTTGTGTAGTTCATAGCACTGCAGTATTAAAGAACTTAATGAGGTGGTTTGAGTTCTGTCCCTACCCTGACTGTTAAATACAACTGTCAGATACTTTAATCATTTTTGTTGACACCTGTATACAGCTTCCAGTTATTAACATTTGATTTGTTTAAGTGTGTGTGCAGTGGTGAAGTATTAGATTCCCCATCTCAGCTAAGGGCTAGGTCTTAATAAATTGCTCTCTTCTGATGGTCCCTCAGAGTTTTAATGAAAGATGCAGTTGTACTTGGTAACTAGAAACAATACATTGTTAAAAGATAACTAGCTATTACTATAATGGTCATTGCAGGAAACAAATGAAATTAATTTAGTTACTCTGTGGCTGGAATTACATTATTAGTCAAGTTGATGGTGTGTTTATGATACTACAGAAGCACAGAAATTTGTAGCACTGTATGAAGACATTTTTATTTCAGCTCTCATCATAGGCAAGCTAAACATAACTTACTGGCAATGAGAAACACATGTAATATGGTAAATTATAAATGGGTTAACTGTCTGTCAGTCACTTATTCTTCTGAGCCACTGCTGCTGCATGTGTACTACTTATTTTCTGGGGTTATGGGGGGAGAGTGCATTTTTAGTTTATGTGACTTCTGTAAGCAGTAAAAGAAGCCGTTTTCTCGCTCGAGTACTGGCACAATTACTGTCAACTTTTGCAAGCGTGGTACTGAATACAGACTGCTGCCTGAAACTCCCTGGCTGGTGCCAAGGGGCTGACTAGGAAGTGTTGGCTGAAAACCTCCTGTTTAAATTTTTGTGAAGTGTGTACTCAGAGCTTACAGCTGCGTTTATAGTTGAAGACTGAACCATTTCTGTGTTACGCTGGCATTAAAATAGTGTGACTTTCAATGTGAATTGAAGGCACTCGGATTTGGATTTGCTTCCACGCTTTTAGCAAATGAAATGCAATATTGACCTGTTGGCATAAGAAGCTAATGTGGAACTAAATGTTATGAAGTGTTGTGAACGTGGATTTTCTTTTTTTAATTGCATGCTGCTCTAAAATTGCCCCTTAATGAAATTGTGAATTAGGAGCTTAGAAAGCATGTTTGATTAGAGTAGTTGATACTTCATTTGCATGTGGGATTTTTCTGACTTCTTGTTCTCCTTTCTTTTTTTTCATTCTTAGTCTTCATGAAGAAATCATTGACTTTTATAAGTATATGTCTCCCAGACCTGAAGAAGAGAGAATGCGGATGGAAGTGGTGACCAGAATAGAAAACGTTATCAAAGAGCTCTGGCCTAATGCAGATGTGAGTAGGACACTGTTTTATTTGTTAATATATAAAAGCAACATTTTATGCCTGTTTACTTTATGAAATATTGAATATTGCAAAATGCTGTTTATTTTTCCATGTTAAAAAAAACAACACACAAAGACTTCTGGTGAAATGAGAGAGGTGATCCTTCTTTCTAGTATAATACAGGTTAACATTTTCAATCACACATAGAACCTGCTGTAGTCAAAGAAAAGGCATAAGGCGTGGCAGCCTCAAGAATATTCATTTGATAGGATTAATGGGAACATATCAGACATGCATGCATGTATTGTGTTAAAAAAAAAAAATTCTTCTGAAACTCCTATATTTACTAGTAGTGGGGCTTTTAGTCCAAAGATCTGTGTTCTTGAATAAGTCTGTTAGGGTGTACCAGTAATGTGACATTACATAGACCATGGTATTTTTAATGGCAGTTAGACTACATTGACATATCTTACAAATTTAAAAAAACCCAGGAGTTTCTGTATAGGAAGAAACAAATCTGTAGATCTCTGTGTTGAGCTTAAAATCTGTAATGTCTCTTTCCAAGATGGGTTTTTGCTAGTACTTATTCAAAACAAGAGTTTCTTCTATGCAGAGCTGTGCTATTTTTGATAAAGGATGAATTAAAGAGAAGACAGAAAAGTTGCTTTTACAAATCAGTATGGTTTTATGGGGACACAGTTGGATTTCTGGCATAATTGAATCTAGTTTAATTGTATTCCTCTACTAATATGGTGTTCATTTCCAGAATGCAGATTTCCAGCTGTAGTCATCTATTTGTAGATAACAGTAGCTGAAAATAAGGGCTTGTTAGCCAGAATAGCAAACCAGATTCAGACAGCAGAATCTCTAGTATAAGGAATGCTCTTTGATCCTGTCACAGGAAAAAATAGTGTTTTGACATGAGTGACTTAAATCCACTGTTCATTTCAAATCTTCTTAACTTGTTTTTTGGGACTGTGTTCTCAGAAATTGGCAGAATATGACAGTATGTGAATTCTGCATAAGCACTACGTATGTGGTGTGTGGTTTTGTGTAAAACATACTCGCATTTTTAAGGTGGTGGTTGTTACGGACAATGTATCAGTGAGTGTTGTAGGGGAGGAGCACTCTCTCTCCACTTGGTGATTGCTGCCTTTGCACAGTTAGAGGGAAGGGATTGAGTCATTACTCCAGGTATCTGGTGATCTTCTCTTTGAACAAACCCAGTAACCCTTCCATGGAAACTGTGTAAGAGACCAGCATGTGTCACAGGTGGTGTTTAGGTCTCCTCTAACCCTGTGAAACAGTCAGGTAGACCCAAATCAAGAGCAGGAGTAGTGAGCTGCCAGTCTGACAGGCAGTAGTCTAGGGAACAGTGTGGATATGAAATGGTGCATGCTGTGATACATCCTGCCAGTGCCTTGGAGGAGGGGATTTCACCAAAGCCACTCATTGCTTCAGCCTATTTTCTGGGCCAGTTTGCGTGCTGCAGACTTCACTAATGTAATGGGGTGAATGGATTTATTACCAGGGGATCGATCTCTCTTTTTACCACTGGCACTTTGAATGGGGCATAAGAACATACTGCTTCCAGAGATACTTCTTCCAGACGTAGGATAGGTTTGTAACTGTAAAAGTTAAGTCTTTTGCATTACAAAGAATTTTTTACATGTATATATGTATGTGTGTGTGGGTGTGTGTGTGTATATATCTATCTATCTATATATATATATATATCTGTGTGTGTGTATATATATATATATATATTATTTATATATATATATAACTTTGTGACCTTGAGAAAATAGAATTTCTTTAAGCTACGGAAACTTTTTTGTAGCCACAATGTATTTAAGAAGGGGAAGCAAATGACAAGTCCTACAATAGACAGCTGACCATTGGGCTTAGCTGTAACGTGACCGAGAGGAAGCACACACTGTGTAGTTGAAAACTGAAGTTCACTTTTCAATTAGTGCCAGTTCAAACTGCCAGGACTGTCTTTCACCGCTGTGCTTGAAAATGTTAGAGAGAGAGAGTGTGCCAGTTCCTTTTTCTCAAGTCAGTAACTGTTCTTCAAAGCCCAACTGCATTTTGTCTGCAGTTGTTACGTAGAGGAAGAATTCTCCTTTTGTATGTCCTTCCGTTTTCTGGAGGCTAGAAGGGAACTGAATGGTGACAACTGCATTACTGTGATGTTATTTTTCTAAAACTTACTTTGCTAGATCAGCTTGGGAACTGAACTGCTGAACTCAACTGTGTTCACTTTGACAGTCTCCTGTTGTAATTTTTCTGTCCTTTGAGTTAATCACTAACCTTTTGAAAACCTCTGTTGGTTTAGCTACTTCTAAGATTCAAGTTTTGAGTACATACTCTGAGAAGGCGGAGTGTTATCTGGTCCAATGTCCTCAGCTTTAGCTGTAGTGTAAAGTGATGAGTTAATGTTTAAGCTGTTCATTTTGAGTCACAGATGCAGCCAAACCAGCTAAAATAAACTTGTAAGTTAAACATACACATTTAGTTTGTAGTTTCTCACTAAACACATAGGTAAGACATAAAAGTACATATAAATACATAAAACTCAGATACCAAGAAAAGGAAAATCAGGCTTCATGAATCTAAACATACAGAGGACATGTGGAATGTGGAATGTGCCTCAGCACGTCCTTTTTTTTCCCCCCTTCCCTGTTCCACTTAGGAAAAGGCTGAAAAAGCAGATGGAGGGGGGTAAAACTAGGTATCCTAAACTGTTACTTTATTTATAGAAGTTAGCAATTGTGTCATTTGCTCTCTTACTCAAGGGAATGTGCTTAGAAGGAAACATTCCTAGTAAGTGAGAACTGTTCTTGGCATCAGCAAGGCTCTGACCATAAGAAACGCTTTAATTATGCTGAAACCAAACAACCCAAAACTTTAAATGAAAACATTTTAAGAGAAAGATTTTTGAGCAGTTCAATATGAAATTTTGGCTATTCAACAAATAAATACTTACACAGTGGAATTTAGGATACATTTGTCATAATGTCCTCAGCTTTGTGCCTGTGTAACCTCACAGATCTGAAAAGAGGTAATGTTGCATACTTCATGCACTTCAGTTATGAAAATACTATGATTGGGAATGAAAGTAGAAAGATGAACTCTATTTAGTTCAACAGACTTCAGGAATTTTTTCTGGAAGATGTAGATGAAATGGAAATTAAATTGGCTATGGATAGATATTTTTGTTTTGATGGAAGGATTTTGGTATCAAAAATTTACCAAGCTTTTGTGCATTTCCAAGTCCTTTGTGCATAGTGAGCATGTATCTGGAAACATACTGTAATTAAAGCTCCTTCAGGAACTTTGGAATTTAATATGAACAGGTTCTCAGAAATGTGAGATAAATCGTAGCAATAACATAGAGGAGTAGAAGGAGTCATTACAGTACTGTGAAATCTGAAGTTATCCTATGAGTGCAAATACATATCTCTGTCCACAAAGAACAAAAACGTGAGCAGCAGCGCTGACACACCACGAAAACAAATCACGTCTCAAGCCGTAATAGTGTCCTGTATTTGGGGTGCTTTAAATACATAGATGGCTACAGAGGTTCAACAGTTTAAATTCCAAATTGATAATAAATCAAAATCCTTCAAAATTTGTGTTCTGATTTCTCCACTCTTCCTTTTCTGTCTTTTCAGTTTTTGTGAGAGAGGGGTTGAAGTGTGGGTGTGGATTTCTTTTAGAATAGTTCAGTGTTTCTCATACTCCAAATTACTGTACAAGAGCAGATGTTGTCTCATTCCTTTTGGTAAAGGTCATATATGTTGTATCAAAGTTTATGAATGCTTTCAGGGTTGTTTATTTAGTAAGGGCTCTCTTTGCTGTTCAGCTGAACACACTATTTTGTTTGATATTGTGAAAGTACATTTAGTTTTTTCTGAACCCATCAGTGGTTGTTTTATTGTGCAAAAGCACTTTTCTGGTGTTTTTGGTGCCCAAATAAATCCTGATTTGACTGAACTCAGTTTCATACAAGGTACTTTTATTATTATACTGGATTGAAAATAATGATAATTATTATTATTACATTCTTAGCTTTGTGATACTTTTATCCTTTTGTACACCATTGATGCTCCTTCTGCAGCATCTCTTGCAGTCTTTGGCACTTTGAGAAGCTCTCAACTTTCAACATTAAATTGTGTATGTACTTTTTATTGGGCATGGGGTAAGGGGCTAAGTAGAGTAAAGTGATAAAAAGTAGTCAAGAAGAAGCACTCAAACTGTTTCTTAGTCTAGTAAAGTATTAAGATACTTGCAAAACATTATCTTTTCCCATCTCCCCCTTTTTCTTATCCTGAAGGGGAAAAACATAAAAAGTGGGTCACTTGACATACAAATAGGTGGCAATCAAGCTAGTGTATGAGACTCATTAAAGCAGAATACTCAAGTCTGTATAAGGTGGCTCCAGGAAACACATCAGAAGGCTGGTTGAAAATTAGTCCAAATGTGTAGATATTTTTACTTTGAAGTCTCACCATCCCCCTTTGAGACTCAGTGCGTGAGTCCGACCTCCCTGCAAGGCTTGGCTAAGTAATGAGAGTGTGGTTTTGGACAGCTTACGGTGGAAACCTGATGATTTACACCTCCAGTGCTCGTAAAAATCCAGCATGATAAAGTAATTCTGTGGATGTGAAGCTTTATGAAACTTCCCTGTTTGTTGTTTAAGCAGAAATAAACAGAGTTGTACTACTTGCTTTGTAATTCAGAACAAGAAATGGGTCATGATAGAACTGATTTTTTTTTTAATATATGCAAAGCAATGAAAATACATTAAACTTTGAAAATGCTTAAAAACTGAAGGGTATACTTTGAGATGTGAAAGCAAAAACCAAATTGAACTGATACATTTTTCTTAAGTGTTCTGTGATCGTTAAGTGTTTCAAAATCTTTTGGGTTCTGGGTTTTTGATAAATTTGGTCATGGGGCCAATTTTTACATTGCAGAGGAGTTTTTTTTAATAGAAAAGTTGAAGTTATTAATGTTCCACGGGTAAAAACAATGAAGATCAGCTGTTTATAGTACACTGAAGATGTGAATACTTTAACAGAAATATTGAGTGCCTGTTAGCAATACCAAAATCTACCAATGGAGGGTAGCAGTAGCCAGCCTTTACAAGCAGCTTAATAGAACTTGTCTTCTGAAGCCTGAGAATTTTTTTTCATATATATCCTTTTCTTGTGTTTCAGGTGCAGATATTTGGAAGTTTTAAAACTGGTTTATATTTGCCTACAAGGTTAGTAATTTTTCAGTGTAAATTCCACACAAAAGAAAAGATAAGTAGTTGGACCTGTATCCCTGGGGTGATTTATCTACTCTTCCAGGCTCTGTGCTCCTTGTGTTGATACTTGTTATATTAAGGAAGTGTTAAGCTATTAGTTCTCTGTAAAATGTACAGAAATACAGTAAATAAGACTATTAACTCTAACACGTGTCTATATAGATTTTGCATGTATTGGTAAAAGGATCTGAGTTACCATGCGATCAAAAAAGGCTTATGTTCTGAATTGACTTCATTAATATAAGATGTTGGCCTTAAAAGAAAAGCTAAATTTTATCTCCACAGATGATGAAATTGAAACCTTTAACATTACGTTGTTAATATTAGCTCTTAAAAGACTACATACAGAATTGGCTTTTTTCTTTCAGTCTTCTTTTGTGAAATCTGTACAGCAGTCAACATGTACCTTTTCCAAATTTATTGCTAGTTTTCGTAAAGAAGAGTCTTTACTCAGTGACACTGGTATCTTCTGTGTAGAAATTGTAAGTATGACAAATAATAGAAATGGAATGAAAGACTTAAATGGCAGCAGGGGATTGACACATTTAAATAGCATAAGCCTGAGGGTAACGCTTGAACTGAGTTCCGTACTTTGGGACATTGAGGACGTCTAGTACTGACTGCAGGTGATGGATACCCTTGTTGTCATTTCAACTCTTTCTTTAAAAGAAAAACCCTGACATGTGCTTTAGTACCTGCTTTAATTTCAGGAGTTGCTAAGAAGTTGAATTTCTCCATTTCTGTTTGGAAAACTAGAAGTGAGTTGTACAAATATTCATTGTTTTCACATTTGGCCTCATTCTTGGCCTTTTTTTTCATTTATTTTAAATAGGCTTAATTAAATTTGATTTGATGCTGGTAATGCAAGAGAGATATTTCCAACCGCTTGATGGATGCTTTACTATATTTGCTTCATTATTTTAAAACTGATGTAACAAATATGCTTTGTTGTTGTCTGTTTGATTTTGTATACTGCCTTTCTTCAGGTTTGTTTCAGACGAGGTTTTGGGGGAGAACAAATGCAAATACTTCAAACACAGTACTTAAACCCACAAAATACCTTCCTGTGGCAGTTCTTGCCAAACT
Organism: Atrichornis clamosus; assembly: GCA_013400975.1. Taxonomy (NCBI): domain Eukaryota; kingdom Metazoa; phylum Chordata; class Aves; order Passeriformes; family Menuridae; genus Atrichornis; species Atrichornis clamosus. Next base: position 27,115 of record WBMZ01011161.1, read on the forward strand.
GTCAAAATAATCAGCATTTGTATGTCGGTCATTAATTCACTGTTGTCTTCTATCAAAGCTTCCCTTCGCACTAGGTTTTCCCTACCTGTCAGTAACTGCATAGTTTGTTTAGATTTCAGGCTCTGGGATTGAGAAAGACCTGTAGTGTGTTTTTAGTGCTGTTTCTCTGTGTTAGAATTTGCTGTATATCCATTTACTTAAGCTGAAGGTTTGGGCACACAGTTGTTTAGCTGTTGGATCTCTGCAGTCTTTTGAAGGTAGTATCTGTACTCAAGGTGGCAACAGAGCTGCTTTTTCTCCCTTGGTGTGCATCAGAAAAGTGTCTCCTGCTTTTGACTGTCAGCAGTGGGTTTAACACTAATTTAGTTTAGAAGAGAAATGTCCAGCAGCATTTCCTGCTCTCAGGTTTGAACATAGTTTTCTGAAAGCGGCCGGGTGCTGCCTGTCCTGTCAGCCAAATGGTCTGTGGGTGAACTGCCGCCGAACTGCTGCTGCCAGAGCTGCTCCTTGGCAAGAGGCAGTTCATCCAATGCAGATGTAGTTCCTTTGGGATTGTTAAAGCACTGGTGTTTGTCAATCAGCAGACCTACACAATCTGTTGCGGGGGGAAGTATTCCTAAATATTTTTGTGTTTTCTGTTACGCAGTTGTAACAGTTTCTGTTATATCACTGAAGCGTCCTGCTAACATAACTATAGTGTTACATGCTCACCTCCTTTGTGCTCCCAACCAACCAAGGAAATCAAAGGAGTAGGGGAGCAAACAGGACGAAGCTCAGGGTCTCACAGTAGCCCTCACTGGCTTCAGCTGGAACACCAGCCACCTTTTGAATTTGAGCTCAGGGATTGAATTAGGGTGTCAGCTCCCAGTGTAGTCAAATGACTGTGTGTGCATAAGGAGGAAGTGTAGCAGGATGGAGCTCTTCAAGGAGCTGAGTTAATGAGTGAAGTTAATTAGGTGGTTTGATCTTATTTAGCAGCTTGTTGCTTCCTGAAGTCAAAGTTGCCACATTTTCTTCTCCCTTTCCCTGCTCCTTTTCTTGGCACTACAGGCCATCAGCTTAGCATGTGCCCACTGGTGTTCTGCTCACCCGGGAAACCAACTTTGAGAAGCAGAGAGGCAGGAAATTACCTCAGAATGTTTTGGGGGTTCTTGATGGAGGGAGCGAAGGTTTCTGCCAGACCCATTAATAGGTTGAGCTGATTTGCTGTGAATTAGGCAAACATGAGACCTGGAGCAAAGGAGAAAACAGGGCTGTCCATCCCAGTAGAGGATGGGAAACAGGACGTTTCCTTTCTATGACAGGCTGTGAAGTTGACATTCCTCATTAATGCAGTCCAAAGGTGGTGATTCACAACAAGTTAATTTCCTGCTCTGAATCACTCCAGAGAAGGTGATCCCTCTCTGCTCACAGTGTGGCCTGAGGTTAACTTTAGGCTTTGCAGCCTAACTGATTTGTGTGTATCTGTCCTATCTCCCTGGTAACCTGAAATGTTCTGTATTTCCCGAAGTGTAAGAGTTAATCCCCACCCAGCTGTTCTGTCAGCTTTACTCTTAATTATGTATAGATAATGTTTGTATTTTAAGTGTATTGATCTTTTAAGTTGAATAAATCTATATTTTCTTTTCTATTTCAGTGATATTGATTTAGTTGTGTTTGGAAAATGGGAGACATTACCTCTTTGGACCCTGGAAGAAGCTCTTAGAAAGCACAATGTAGCAGATGAAAACTCAGTAAAGGTTCTAGATAAAGCAACTGTAAGTATGGAGAGGAGGGTATTTCCTTTTTCTAAGCTAAATTTCCAATCAAAGAAAGATGTTGGTTACAAGAATGAATTTTCATAAACAGAAAATACTTCGTATATCAAATTTGAAGTAGAACCAATATAACTTTTTTATTTAGTATGAGTTTTATTACTGACAAAATAATTGATAATGCAATAACAGAAGCATTTCTTGTGTTGTGGAAACCATCTGATATTTCATACGCTTAACAAACATTTGCTTTTAAGAGAGATTAGACTAGTCAGCTTTGTGAATTGATGTGATTAAACTTGTGAATTTCTGGACTGAGTTTTTACATAAATTATTTCTTTTTCTTTTTGCAAGTAAGGAGGCATAATCCATTTTCACATAGAAGTACTAAGTACAGTCTTGTCTAAATAGGTAGTAGTATGTCTTGCACGGAATAGGCTTAATTCCATTATAATTTCCTACCTTTTGCTAATTGTAAGAGTATGTAAGAGTGTTGGGGTTTAAACAAGTGTCTAATTCATAGTTATTATTAGTAGAGAGAGGTAATTGGACAACCACTCAGGTGGAGATATTGAGAGCACTCTGATATATCTTGTGCTTCTTGTTTGAAGTTCATTTTGGTGAGGAAGTGATGACCCCAGTGACAGGAGTTGTGTCATTTCTAAGTCTCTGGGACCATTTCTCTGTGTTTCTCCAGTGTTTGTCTCCCTCTGGTGTCTGTGGTTCCCACCAGAGCTGAGCTGCTGCACCAGCAACTGACTCAAACCAATCCAAAATAAATCACCTGGAAGGTGAAGCATTGTGTTCAACAGGACAGTAAATTGAAAATAGCTTTTCTGAGTTAGAAAAGGAAAGTTTATGTAACTAGATTGGTAAGGAGAGTTAAGTTCATAAATAGGAGTCCTGATTTCTCTGCCTACCTCCTCTCTCCAAATTCATAAAACATTTCAGTTTTACTGGTGCATATAAGTATAAATGAAACCAAGTGTGTCTTGGGAGTCTGTGTTGACTTAATCTGTCTTTCTTTTGCAGGTACCTATTATTAAACTGACAGATTCCTTCACTGAAGTAAAAGTTGATATAAGCTTTAATGTACAGAACGGGGTTAAAGCAGCCCAGCTCATCAAAGATTTTATCAAGGTTAGGCAACACTACCATAGAACTAGAGAACTGAGTATTTGATAATTTAAATTTATTTTCTGTTTTACTTTGACTACATCCTTGCTAGAGATACAATTTCACTCTCAGTTATTTTTTGTTGTCTGATATGAGGGATGTTCTTAAGATATATTGCCTTAAAAGGTATGAAGATATTAAAATACACAAAATGTGGAGTAGTTTAAATGGTACAATGATTAAGGAAAATGCACTGATGCCTGTCTTAAATGTTCTACTCTTTTAACTGTGGTTCGTTAAACTTAAAATTAGTAATAACCACCATACTAAGCAAGTATGAATCATCTTGCTGGACTGAATACTTTCAGCATACAGTGCTAATTAAGTAGAATAAGTTAAACTTACTGTTCAGAGATTCAATAATATATGTACAATAGGTACATTACATTATTTTTGTTTAATATATGGGATCATATTCTTAGGATTAATGCACTTTTGTATTTAAAGTTTTGAAGTATCATTACACTGTTTTCCTTCCCTTCCCTTTCCCTATTCAGTGCATTGGACACTCACAGTAAATATCTCATAAAAGCAGTAGAAATTTTTTCTTGGATTTTCATGTTCTGTGTAGGGAAGTGGAGTGCAGTTCAGTCTCACTTAAGTGCTTAGGTGTTGCTGTTCCACTGCCAACTGTTTTGTTACTTTAACCAAAATATTGCACAACAGGAGAATCAAAAGTATTTCAGTAGCTAGATAAGTAAAACTTCAGAAAACTCCAAAATCTGAATAAAGCAAACACTTTACTTTCATAGAGGTTAGAAGTCACATACATCTGCTTCAATAATGTCATTGAGTTGCAAGAAGTCTTCTAAATTTGGGGGGGATTTTCATTTGCTGATGAGTTGAACAGATGGCCTTCAACTTGGTAGTCTTTAGTTCCTTTATGTGTGTTTAGTAGTAAGTATGAAAATAGCTGTTTGCTTCTACAATATCTATTTCTTTGACCTGTAGAAGTACACAGGAGAAAAATCTCTGTCCTTAAATTCAGTAGAATCATCTGAGTTCTTGTCTGCATGGTCTCACCTGTGTCTGTGAACCTTCTGCTTGAAACCCTGAGCTAGTGAGGCCTCTTGCTCCTGTGATTGGAGTGAAAGTCTGGGGTGGATCCGGAGACCTCTCGTCTCTCAGCCTCTCTCTGGTGAACAGATGTTGTTTTATGTAGCTCGTTGTGGAGAGAAGGTGCCCAGAACCTCTGTCGTAAGGCACCTGGTCGGAATTTAGTAGCTGACTTCAGTTTTTACATCCTTTGCATTGTCTTTTTGTGAGAGCCTGAGGCGTTTTTGTGTGCACACATAAAAAAGTGTTGGTGTGTTCCTGTTACCTGGGTTATTTGTGACCCTTTGGCCTTGGGTCAGGGCGTGGTGAGAGGGGGCTGCGCCCCCGGGGATGAAGTGGCAGGACGAAGTGGGAGCTGTGTGTGGCAGTCGGGCAGGCACGGGCAAGGCTGTGGCCCTGTGGTACCCCCAGCCCGAAGAGCAGAGCAGGTCTGCTGACAGTAGCTGGGGTCAGCTCACAGTCTCCCAGCTCCCGGCAGACAAGGCCCCAGTGAGGATGTCGAGGCTGAGGACACCCAGTCCGTGGTTAGGGTCAGGATTAGGGTCAGCATCAGCACCAGTGCGGAGCAGCACGGCTCAGGCAGACAGCCCAGGGAACAGCTGAGATGGGAAGCAGCTCTCCAGCAAACTGGAGGGACTGCCAGCGAGGCTTCGCACGCCGTGCTTTCCCACAGGGCTGTTTTCCCAGTGGCCTGAGCCAAGGCTGAGCAGCTGTGCCCCCCCACAGCTGGCCTTGAGCACGGGCAGCTGCACCTGCGGTGGCAGGGGAGAGGTGGCACAGGTGGCTGTGCTGCTGTGGAAGGTCCTTTGTTTGACTTGGAGAAAACTGGATGTGTTCTTGCCAAATGACTTCATGGGTGTTCTTGAGCAGCTCTCTAGAAAACACTTGCAGGGCATTCTCTTGGGTCTTATTTTGTCCCACATAACTTTACACATCTAACCGAGGGTCATATTCAGTATTAGTCTTGGAAATGCCTATTTGTATTCACCCAGGTCATTTAGGAAGTCTGAGGCAGCTGGAGCCTTAGTTTAAGGGTACGTAATTTCCTGAGACACATCCTATCTTTAAATTTTGGTATATACTGATCTTCAACACTTCAGCTTGTAAATTCTTAATAGTTAAAAAAAGTGATTTTGGGATCTTCATTTAAATAGGGCTCCCAGTACTCAGCATAAGATTCGTGCAGAGAAGTTCTTAGAAAAATTCTTTCCCTTTAATCTTTTGCTATCACCAACATCATGGTCCACATCTCATCTGTAACACTTGGGTCACAGGGAGCATCTTGACTCTATGTTGATAAAAGCAGATACATTATTGAGCATCTTTTGCCCCTCCCCTGTGGGGGTTGTACAGAGCACAGGCATAGCCCAGCCTCCACTGCTGTCCCAAAGGTCTGTGTTCTCTGCACGTGCAGTGTTTGCACATGTCTAATGGAGTCCATGTGGATAAACCTATTAAAGGAACGGTTACCCAAACGTAAGTATTTGGCTCCTTTGGAGATGTTATCCGGGTGTAGTAATTTTGAAAGGCTTCTTTAATTCTGGTCATCTCAAGTACTTACAGGACAGAAATCTCCGTGCACTTTGAGCTATCCTCTCAGTTATAGCAAGAAGGTTTTGTTACAGATGTCAATATCTCCACAGTTCTTTCCTTCCTATACTTTTCACTTGCATGACAAAAGTGAATGTATTTATATATTCAAGCCAAATAATTCAGATTTTATGAGGTAATAACTTTTTTGTGTTGTTAATATCTGTCACCAGAGTCAAAGAGGTAAAATAACTGTACTGGTCACAGGCAGGGCACTTGGCTTCCCCCCTGTTACTAAAAATAGTAGGTTAGAATTATACTTAGCTTTAAGACTGAATATAACAGACAGCTTCAGTATGCTCTCTTAGCATCCAATGTATGCATGCATCACAGTGTTGTAACAGCTTTGTTTTTCTCTTTCAGAAATATCCTGTATTACCGTTTCTAGTTTTAGTATTGAAACAGTTCCTATTGCAGAGGGACCTTAATGAAGTATTTACAGGTGGAATTGGTTCTTATAGTCTCTTTTTAATGGCTGTCAGTTTCCTTCAGGTAAGCTTAATGGAATCTATCAATGCCATTGGTGCATAAGGACATCACCTTAAGAAGGAATTTGATCAACCTTTAAATGTAATCATTTAAGCTATCATGTTTTTGGGTTTGCAGCCCCTTTTCTGATGGTGTACCAGTGCCAGGCACTGATACATATGATATTGGCATATGATATTGACACGCGTGATATGACATGTGTCATTCATGGTAAAACAACTTGAATATTGTGTAACTTATTTGGAACAAGCTCCATAAGGTCAGTGGTAGCTGCAGCTGTCCTTTATAACACTTGATTTCCAGGTCATATGCCCTGTATGAGCTTTAATGATTGCAGTAGAATTTTGGTTGTCTAGGTTTCTAAGCACGTTCAAATAAACGTGTTTTTCAACTTTCTCTTAAATCTAACAGAAAAAAATGCATGAGCTAAACCTGTATTGTTGTGCCTGGGGGAGGAAAATATTGTACAATTATGCACTAGGTGATTTCTGGCTGTATCAGCCCTCTTCTTTTCTCTGAACTAAATGTTATGTGTTACTTTGTGTCCACAATGTACGTCTGTACTTTTCCAGGCTGTAGCTAGTCCTAAACCTGAGCCTGGAACTGGGGCTCGTGTTTGCTGAGTGCTATTGCAGTTGCCTTCTGAGTACAAGAGAAATTAAGGCATTGTGCATATGTTTTAAAACCACACCTCATTTTTTTCTTACCTTGACTAACAGCTTCCATTTGCTCCTAAAAACCAACCAACCAAAAAAGAAATCAGGTTTCATATCTGTTACAATTTTGGGCTGGTTTTGTTCATAGTCTCTCAGGCTGCATACTTAACAGCAGAGGGGATTGTGTATATAGCTGTGCACAAGAAGCCTGAATTTGTATTGCAGACCCAGGTTTGAGAGGTGTAAATATCTGCTTTTTCACAAGAACCCTGCCATTAGGCAGTGCTAGAAGTTCTCTTATTGGACTAAAAGTTCAAATACAAAGAGATTAATGCTTTACAGTCTTTTTCTAAGAGGTGATTATTTTATGAAAGTTGTCATAGCATCTTGTTTTAAAGATGCAAAACTGCTTTATCAAGAGAAAATATATATTTAGACATATTTGCTTTATATATTATGTTTTCTTATTATTTATTACAGTATTTAGATGTGTTTGCTGTGAAAAAAATGGGCACCTTAAACTTAAAGTCTTAAGAAAATAATTTTTCTTTCTCTCTTCTTAATAGCTGCATCCCAGGGAAGATGCCTGTATGCCCAATGCCAACTATGGTGTTCTTTTAATAGAGTTTTTTGAATTATATGGACGTCACTTCAATTATCTGAAGACTGGAATCCGAATAAAGGATGGTGGCTCTTACGTTGCCAAGGATGAAGTGCAAAAAAGCATGTTGGATGGGTACAGACCATCAATGCTGTATATTGAAGATCCATTACAGCCAGGTATCCTCATAACCGACTTGGAATAACAGTACTGTTAAATGTGTATTATATGCAGTGCAGGATTTTTTTTTTTCTACATGTATTGTACTTCTACCCAGAGAATTGCTCTTTTGGACTTCTATGCATGTAAATATCTATAGATCTTTAAAGTTCTTTCAAATATTTATGCTTCACTAATCCTGTTTTACAAGAGATAACTGCAGTTAGTTGGGACTTAAGGGAAGTTTTTAAAAAATACTCTGTCTCCTGTCTGAAAGGTGATGACACATTCAATCTTACTCATTTATTTATATTCTTATTTGAAGGTAATGATGTTGGGAGGAGTTCCTATGGAGCCATGCAAGTGAAGCAGGCTTTTGATTATGCCTACGTTGTTCTGAGCCATGCGGTTTCCCCAATAGCTAAATATTACCCTAACAATGAAACGGAAAGGTAAATTTCCCGAGTCTAAATCTCAGACATTCATTGCTTATATTTTTGTGTGTCTAAAACTTAGTTGTGGTGATGCTTTTGTTTATTTCCTGGTTTGCAGTATATTAGGGAGAATAATTAGAGTAACGCAAGAAGTGGCCACGTACAGAGACTGGATATCCAAGCAGTGGGGAATGCAAAGCAGGACAGAGTCTTCATGTAATGGTGAGTTTTGGCTCAGCAGGGCTGAGATGGAGAACTTCTGCACATTTTGATTGTATAGATTTTGTTGTTACTTTTGTCTCACATAAGGCAAAATGTACATCTTTAAAGGAACTTCCTTTTTTGTTCAGTATTGTCTTTTCATCCAGAAAAGTTAGATTTGTACTAGAGTAAAATGGCCACATCTTTATTGCACTGTGATAAATTTGGTCAGTAGGGAGTGCTGCCTTCCAAAATGAGACTTTGGAAAAACTTCCATTTAAAATTACCATGTTGTCACTGTCACATTTCCTTTGTCCTTTAAATATGGACAGAATTTTAAAATGTATTACTAAGAATGCTAGTTTAAATCTGAATCCTTAACTTCTGGTTTTTTACTTTTAATTTTAGTGCTTAACATATTGTATATGTACAGAAGCAATATTTAAACCAGGATTGACTAAGTTAAATACGTCTTTTAAACACAGAAATCCTGAAATGTCAATCATGATTCTTGTTTTTAACAAATGGAAACACACAAAATCTACCTAGAGAACTTGGTGACAGTGTCCTTTAAAATCACCTTTAATCCATTGCCCATCTTCTGATTGCAGCAGACACCCTCTTTTGAGATGTACCTGCTCTCTAGAAGTTTTCAAACTAAAATTAATTTTAATACTCTCCAACTAATTTTAGAACGTTGCCTATCAGAAGTGTTCTCTTGTTAGCGATTAATCAGAGAAGATGGTGCAACTGCCCTGGCTTTCAGCTAGGTTGAGATTTTATCTCTTTGTTTTTAAAACTTGTGTTAGTGATTTGTCAGCTGAGTGTGCTCTGTGGCATTCCTGCGCTGTCAGCCTGCAGGCCCTTGTGGCCCTGCTGTACCCTGGGAATGGCAGACAACCAGTGCTCAGTCCTACAAACCCCAGAGTGGCTTAGCTCCCTATTAGCTGCCTACATGCAAATACAGCTAGTGGGGCAGCACGTGGACATTGTGTAAATCTCTAACTCCTAAGTGTCTTATATGAGATAAAACAGCAATTAAAAATACTCCCCTTGTGAGGAAGGTGGTGGTGACACTTACAGTGGTTGTCTTGTTGGTTAGTTTGTCGTTCTGATTCTTTTGTTTTTTTAATGGCAGAACTTAGTGAGATATCAGAGTTTTGTATCTTGTATTTTCAGTGCAGGAAATCATACAAAGCAATGAGGCTTATTTGGATTTTTTTCTGATCCTGGCAGCTCCAGCAGAAGAAAAATGGGAGTTGCTTATAGGAACAGAATTTAAACTTACGTATTTGAGTGCTGCTGAAGCGGGGCGTGAAACACTCAACAGCAGCACATCTGCACTTTGTTACTGCCTTCTTCCATGTCTTACATCTCTAATTTCCATCTGGAGCCATGGGCAATGCTCAGTGGCATTAATGGATCCTGTCAGGACCCACCACCCCTCTGCGAGGTGCTGGCCTGCAGTGCACACACACGGATGCACTCGTGTGTCTGCATGGATTTAGGGTGGGGATCTGTGGAGACGTCTGGGCGTGTCCTGAGGAATGTAACATATGTATGTATCTTAGGGAATGTATTAAAAAAACCCAAGGCAACATATTTTAGCAGTTAATGTGTGGTGATGCTTCTGTTTTGTTTTTTACTAGGTAATGGAGTAACCTTGATAGTAGATACTCAGCAGCTAGACAAATGCAACAATAATCTTGCTGAAGAGAATGAAGCACTGGGAAAACCTAGAAATAAAACTTCAGAAACACTTAGTAAACATTCTTCAAATTCTTCATCAGGTCCTTTATCATCATCATCATCTACACTGTCCAGCTCTAGTGATGTAGTAAGTACTGGAGGTTTTCTGACTTTGCTTTTTAAAATTTCTTTGAGTTTTTTTCCCCTGATTTGTATTACCACAGAATACATTTTGGAAGCTTGAAATCCTAGTTAGTTAATTCATCCAGAATCCTAACTTGCATAAGATGTTAACTCTTATGCAATTTCTACACATACAAGTTTCAGTGTGTTTTTGACACAATACATGTAGAAAGTGAACATAGTAGATGCAAAGTTCCATAGCCCTCTTTTCTCTGGGAAAATTGTATTTCAAAAGCAAAAAAGACTGGTAGTCCTAAGCCACGTGCTTTAAAAAACAAGCAGGCCAAAATCTTTGAACAAAATCTGTTTGGAAATTCTATTTTAAAAATGAAAGGCAAATCTCAAAACCAGAATCACACATCAACACATTTTTAAATCTGTCTTGATTTAAATCTCTTTACTTTATAAGAATTCTGGATTGAAAGAATTTTATTATCTAACAAAATAAATGAATTTAAAGTTTTGTCCACTATTAACTTTATTTTTAAAGGAAAACTCACTTTTAGAAAAACTCACTCTTAAGCAAAACTCACTAATCCTTTACATTTTCCTGAAGGATTCTGATGGAACACCTTGCAAAACCTCTAAACAATTGAGTTGTCGTCAGTCTACCACAAACAGAGTGGGGTCACAAGAAGTGTCACTGGAATCCTCCCAGTCAAGTGGGAAAACACAAAATAGCCAAACAGCCAATACATCCAGCAACACGAACAAATCTCAGGTTTGTGAAATGTTTGAAAACAACAACTGTATCAATTATTTGAATATTACAGTTATTCCCCATGGAAGGGTAACTTGTTCTGGAAAGGGAGCACTGCATTTTTCACCTCCCTTCTACCCCACAAAAAAGCTTTCAGCGCTGATTGTATCTAAAACCACCTGGTTCTCTGTTTAGCTTGCACAGATGAATTTGCAACCGTGGCTTTCCCAGCCTTAAAACAGATGAAACTGGACTGACTTTATTTGGGACATCTAGATTTGCCAGAGGTATACAGCTGTGTTGCACCCATTTCCTCTGCAAAAAGCATGTTAGTCCAGTTTTGGTTGCAGAATTTGAGAACTGAGTCTTGCCTACTCATTAAAAACCAGCAGAAATGTATGTTTAAAACTCTGGCTGCTCTGTTAGCAGTTGATACTTGTTGAACTGTCTCCCATTAAGGGAGGTGAAGGTTCTTTGCTGATACATGACATTCCCTCTTGTTTCCCCCTATAGACAAATATCTTTATGATGACACCTACCAGAGCTTATGCATTTAGAAGATTTCCCACATTGAGGAATACTTCTATGGCAACTCATTATTCTAGAAATATTATATGCCTCTATATACAATATACTCTGGATATATGCAGTTTAAATTTTTATACTTTTTCAGAATTTAGGGCTTTTATGTTTGAAAAATAGTCCAGAATCTTCTGGAATATTATTCCTGAAAATAATTCTGAAGATATGCCTCCTGCTTGCTGATGATCTGTCTCTAGCTTCTAATGAGACAGGTCACACACCTTGGCTATGCCATGAACGTGTGTTTCTGTTATTGGGCAGAACTAGTTCCGGGCTGGAATGTGAGTGTGCACAATCTGAGATACCCTACATCTCTAAAAAGATGTGGTATAAGATCAGTCCTGGATGAGATTTGAGCTATCTTCCTCTGTTGCCTTGGATTATGGATGTTTCTGTAAAACAGTTCTAGCCTTTCCAAAATTCCAAGTGCCCTGCTCTTCTCTCTGGACCTAGAGAGATGAACAGTTTGGGGCTAGAGATGAACATTTGTTTGCAACCACCAGAGTGGGAGACTGGCAGTGCTGTGCTGCTGTCTCAGCAATCACCAGGCTTCTTCTGCCATAGCAAGCTTTTCAAGTGTAATGTTTTCAGAAGTGAACATCCTCGTTATCCAGAGACAGGGATGTGTGACTGCCATGCTTTATTCCCATTAGCATGCATTCACCATGTTCTCTCTCTCCCACAGCATGGATCTGCACGGTTGTTTCGCTCTTCTAACAAAGGCTTCCAAGGTCCAACAAACTCAAGCCACGGTACCTCAGTCACAAACAAACAACATCAAGGCAGCAAATCACACCATCAGTTTTTCCACGGCAAAAAGAGGAAACACAAGAGGGATGCAGCCCTGTCAGACCTTTGTAGATAGTTGCCTACTTTATGACTGTTCTTCTGTGTGCAATGATCTCATGCTACAGGATAGTTTGATAGTGACTCCTTGGATCTCTTCTGGAGCTTCAGACTGTTCAGACATAGATTAGCAACTGCATTTTTTTTTCCCAGCTCGCCACGGAACGGAACATGAAGATTGATCACTGCAGAAAAAAAAAAAAGAAAAAGAAAAAAAAAAGAAAAAAAAGGAAAAAAAAAGGAAAAAATAATTTTTTTAAAAGAGGAAAAAGGCTGCTCATTTGATAAGTCATATGCTACAACAGGGTCATTTAGGATATAAAAGCTTGAATGTAAAATAAATGTATTTCCCATCAGCTCATGCTGACCTGTAGAGATAGTACTCAGTGTGTCTAGGGGGTGGTAACAAACAAATAAAACACAAAAAAAATAGGAAAAAAAAGGCAAAAAATTGTATTTTGAGGGAAACCCAGCCTTTAAAGGTGAAAGTAATTTGTGCATGATTTTTTAATTATTTTTGCATATACTTACCATTTTATTGTGTATATATAGATGACCATATAGGAAAACTGACATTTGTAATAGTGGATTTGTTAATACTTTTTACATAACATTACTGTTTAAATTGTAAACATAAATTTTTCTCAGGATTAGTTTGAAAAATAATCTGAATTGTCATCTTAACATCCATATAAAGAGACATTACTAGTTATATTGCTCAGAATTTCTTTTCTTGGCATTTGAAAGATCTAATAGAACATTTGATCTGCAAGAGCTGTTCCTCTGAAAGAAAGGTTTATGGTGGCAAATGAAGATTTTCATTTGTATAAAGTGTACATGTACTTTATGTAGACACTGAGCTTGTCATCTCTGAGAAGTAACCTTCACCTTGTTTTCTAGAGTGCCATCATTTCAGGCAGTGGGGTTTTATAGATGCATCCTTCTCTTCCTCCCCTTAGTGGTCTCTCCTTGACCCTTTCTTCTTTTTTAAAAGAAACAACATAAGGCCGCTTGGGGGGTTTTTTTGTTTGATTGATCGTGGTGATTGTTTTCTTTTTTTTTGGTTTTAAAAAAACAAGACAACAAAACTCAGTTTGTTACAGACGTTTGCATTCCTGGGCTGCTTTAATCCCATGCCTCCTTGTTTGTGCCTTTCCTCCCCCTTCCAGGTCTGGGTTTTTTTGTCTTTTATATTTTTGCTAACTCCTTTAGGAGATGATAACTGTTGAAGCTTTAAGTAAATTTTACAATTAAAGTATTTTTTTCTCACTCCCCTCTTTAGGCATTTTTTATATTTACACTTAATTATTAAAAAACAAAACAAAACAACACTTTCAAATAATGAAATATACTTTGTATTGCCTTAAAGACCCAAACCTTTCATATCTCATAGTATTTCTTCATTGACCTAGTTATCATTTCATTTAAACTCCACGTGTGTGTGGTTCAGTCACAGTACAAGTCTAGGTTGCAGTACCTTGGATGCCATGAATGCGAATGAAATGTATAATTGCACTCACGGGCGTAGTTTGGAACAGGAGTTGGGACACTTCAGTGGTAGAGAGTTAAGTGGCATTTACTTTCACGTCTTCAAAGAGGAAAGCCTGTCCTTGGCGTACAGGCTGTATTAAATGCAGCAGTTCTGAGACGATGCTTTTATAAAAAGTACTGTTAGCTTTGAGAAACTCTTTTATATACATTTACAGAATACTACAGACCAACCTGACCTTTGTGGGCACTAATGAGTGCAATGATTTTTAAAGTAAAATAAGACCAGAACTGATGTCATCACTTAAATTAATAAACATTTTCAATGTGTTAAAGTGTTTTACTTCAAAAAGGAAAATATATATATTCCAAAAATACAGCAAGTCATAACATTTACTCCAACACTAAGTTTAAGTGATGTTAATTTGACAATTTTTTCTTAAGTTTTAGATTCATATTTTAATTTGATCAGATAATTTTATCAAGATGTTCAGCTTTTGTTCATAGAAACTAGTAGAAGTTGTACCACATTATGCATAGTCACACTATTTATTTTGTTTTAGATTATTGTGAATGTGTAGACTTATGTTCACCGCTTAGGGAACAATTATTTATAAATTATATTAATCCAGTATTGTTAGCTGCTATTAGCAAAACTGTTCCAAAACTTAATACTTGCAAAGATCTGTATCGCATTTACCACACTGAAGTGTTTTTAAAAGAATCACCCTCATTGTTGAAAGCAAATGTACTCTTAGGGTGCAGATATTAGTGTTCCAATAAGCATGTGATAATTTTAAGGTGGTGGTAGCGGGAAGATAATCTTGATTCCATTGGGAATCTTAGGTTTGCCTCAATTTATGGTTTTCATAAATTTAATGGAAAATAGCTTTTCCTGGACTGCTCAAGTTTCTTTTTGGTAAACAGTATCTTTCTAAAAGAAAAAAAAAAAGAAAAAAAAAAAGAAAAAAAAAAGCATGAAGGAAAAATTGAGGTATTTTACATTGCCTCAAATGACCAGCATTGTATTCATAAAATACTGTATATCTTGCAAAACTTTATTTAAACGGAACAGTTGAACTGTTCGTTTTTCAATCTGAAGTAAAATACTTTCAAGACCTTTTAGTTTGCCTGCTCATTTGTCTTGTACATTTCATCTCTGTATTTGACTCAAGTCTAATTCCTTTTTGAGTTTCAATACTTTTGTGAAGATTTTGTGAATATATGAAAAATAAATGTTTAATCTAACTACTGCAGTTTATCACCATTCTTGACACCCTGTCTTCCCCTTCACAGCCCTGTGGAAAGAGTTGCTTGAGTAATGTTTCTCGTGGTGTCGGGCTCCTTCCCCAGCTGAGGGCTGCGCCCCTCTGCCTGCAGTTTGGAAGCTGATTTTGTTCAAGTGGCCCTGGTCTGCTGTTTTTCCTTTCAGGAGAGCTGGAGCAGAGTCTATATGCCTGAGAATAAATAGAAGAATGCACGTATATAAAGGGTTCTTAATGTACAATTTTTGTCTATCTTTCCTCCTCACGTACCTAGGAAATCTGTGGAAAGATCCATTTTCTTTGCCTTCCGAACTGGCCTTCCGGGTGGTGTTCCAGCTGCAGGACAGCAGCTGCTCAGAGCTGCCGTGCTGAGGGGAGGGTGTAGAACTATGCAAGAGTTAATTTGATTTACTTTCAGCTAAAATCCATGTTGAGCCGTTTCTGAAGCATGACTGATACTGCTGAAGTTTGTTCTTGTTACCGTCCCTCCTGCGTAGCTCAGCAGGGAGACGTGCACATTCTGGGAGTTCTGGTAGTCTTGCTGCTGGTAGTCCAACAAAGATCACTGGAAATACATAAATAAGCTGAAATGTTTATATACCCTCCTCTTTGGCATGAAACTGATTTGCTAAGGGTCTTTTAATTAAAAAAAAAAAGTTCAAATGGTGTTTATAGTTAAAATCTATGTATTTGTTAATTGCCAGTCTTCTCCCTTGGGGCCAAAAAGAAGCTGAAATGTAAGTAAATCCTCCTGTTTCTGAGACATGATGTGATTCTGTTTTCCCAGAATTTACAGCTCAGGTTTTTAAATAGTAAAAATTAACTTGTTTTCCGAGAATTTAATCTTCAGAAAATAATTACTAGTCCAGTGGCTGGTGGCAACTTTTTTAATGTACTTTCAAAATGGACCTTTTCCATTTTATATCTGGAATCATCGTGAGTGTATCCTAAATATGCCGTGAACAACTGATTAGAAAGTAGTCTTACCTAGAAAATTTATTGTAAATAAATGCAGCCAGCCATTTGACATCTTGATGGATGTTAAAACTCATGATGGACCTTAAAACTGAGTGTTTGACTCCAACTTCTTTTCCTAAAGAGCAGAAGCTGTAGGAGATTACAAAGTGTGTAGTTACTCAAGAAGGGAGTGTATTTACCTATTTAGAGGCTGTAACAATAAATTCAATTATTCCAGTTACTATTAAAGTGCAAAAAGTAAACGATTATTCTGCTGATTCCTAGAATTTGATTCTTTTGCTGATTCCTAGAACTTGATTCTTCTGCTTAACAATGCAAAATAATTTTCTAAGAATCAGTATGTCTTGAAACTGTTTGTCTTGAAAGTGCAGATTTTGAGAGCTTTATATTCTAGCTAATTTGTAGTGGTTTCACAAGTTTTCCTAAAAAATATTTCCTGGGTTCAGTGACCTAAATGTAAATGTGTCATGTCTGTTTCCAGGAGTCACTTGCTAGCAGTTCTGACATAGATTATTTACGATTTCACCTCCAAGGTGAAAACAGCTTTGCTGTTCTTGTGATGCTTGATTTCATCATGGTTGTAGATTTTCCTGTGCCAAAGTGGTGGTAGGCTCTTCCCTGTAGTAATTTGTTCTGAGCCTAATAAACTAACCTTCAAAGTTCATTGTTAGGATGTTTGAGATGATCCCAGAGAAAGAAATGTCCAACACTGAGAATCCTTTGCAAGTTACTTAAATGTCCTGAGTAACACAGGAATTAAAATTGGAATGGCTTCATTGAGTCTTTATAGGCCCAGAGTTTCTGTCAAGTATCTGCTTGAAAAGGAAATGGAAAGGAAGGAGCCAGAAAGTGGCTGTTACTTGTGCATGGTAGTGCTAGATCAAATTAACGTACATTTCAGATTACTTGAACATTTAGATCAGTTATTTTTTAACAGCTTTGATTTTAATTTTTTATATATGTAGTGATTAGCCCACCGTGACCATTTGATCAATCTGTGGACTCCAGAAATTTCTATGAGAGAAGTGTGGTGCCTTGTTTGGACACCTTGGCCATGCTGTTCAGTGGGCCTTCCTCTTGGCAATAACCAGCTTAAAGATGGCCTCTTCCCATTTGCCCCTTCCTGTGGCAGTGCAGCATGTGGATGAAACTGGGCATTAAAAAGAATGGGAGTCTCTGCTTTGCTGTAAATTAATTGTTAGAAGCTGGTGGGATCCTGAAAATCACTTAGGTACTCATATAGGTGGGGGCAGACGAAAAATCCTGGATATCCTGTGCATACAAGCCACGTGGAGGAATGCCATCTTTCTGTGTCCAAGATGCATGAAAAGGAGGTACTGTGGAGCTTCTGGTGAGTCCCTTTACTCAGGCAATACTTGTGGGATATCAAATGACCTGAGCAGTGAATCTCTTCAATCTCTCTCCGCTCTGCAGCAGGTTTAAATAGCTCTTGACATTTGAAACTTGCTGCATTGAGTTTCCTAATCCTTTTTCAACTCTGAGCCCACTCTTTGCATTTTGTTGCCCAGAGATTTGGTGCTAAATATGACATTTATCAAATCCTGTCCAACAGGTTATAGCGAAGCACAAAGGGGGTGCAGATTTTTACTGCTCTAAGAATAGTATTTCCTGCTGCTAAAGCAGCTTTTTAAAGAAAAATAAACTGCAAAACGCATTGATTGAGGGGACTGAAGTAGAATATGTTGCCTTAGCCCTTGTATATCCATATTTGAAGCTAGTTTCTATGTAAATTATTCAACAATCTAATGTTGGGATGCTAGGCTGATTTTTTTTAAGTTCTTTGGTATAATGAAGTCCTACTTTCTCATAGTGCAAAACACTGGCAGAAAAACCCCACTTGGCTGTATGCAAGAGCTGGCTTGTAAAGAATGCATTTGTGTGGTGGTAGAGGAGTCAGGAACCATGAGTACACATTTGGTGAGTGCTTTGCTTGTTTAAAATAAATAAAATGCTCTTGTGCGGGTATTTAAAACTACTTTTGCTTCTGTATGAAGCAATGTTTGACTCTTGAGGTTAAAGATCATTAAGCAATCAAATGCTTCTGAATAACTATTACTGAAACTAATCTATGCTCTCAGCTGCATTTTCCCAGGTCTAAAGTTCATTTTCTGTGCTAGGTTTGGTGACAGCAAAATCTGAAAACAATCCTGGTTCACATTGCTTGTTTGTGCTGCCTGGCAATGTAACACAAAAATATCGGTTCTGAACTTAAAGCTTCTGTCTTAAAAAAACAAAACCTAAAACAAACCCCTCAAATAAATCCATCTTGCTGGTCTGTACACAACAGATTATTGCACCAGGAGTATGAAGAAATATTTTTCTTACAAAAATTACATGATGTGGTTTAGGTGAAATATGCATTAATGGTTGCTGTTTGCATTTCCCTCCTCCTGTGACCTATTTCCAAACAAGACTTGTTGTTCATTCTTACAATAAGTAGAAGACTGATTAAGGCTGGGTTGGGTTTTTTTGTCTTCACTATAGTGGGTCTTGAATTCAGCTCCTTTGTGGTTGCCTGGTAATCAGTAACTGTGAAAAGACTTTCTCAGTCAGAAAAATCAATGGCTAACCCAACAGCAGGCAAAAACCTTTCATATTGTCTTCCTTCAATGCATGTTTGCTTTTCCTTTTCAAAAGTTTTCACAGTGAACAGAAGGAATAACTTATAAAATAATGTAATTATTTCTATAAGATTTTTTCATCCCAAAGTGTGTCTTACTAAACTGATGTTACGATATCAACTTTTGTCCATCAAGGTAACATCATAAAGCATAATTGCTGAAAACTTCAAATATGTCTGAGCTGCAGTGTGTGCCACCTACTGAATCACTTCTGTGCAGTGTCTAGGCCAGCTCCAGCCACGGAAGGTCTTTTGAAGGCTCCTGTTTTATAATGTTTGTATGCAGACAAGAGCACCTTCAGGTACTGATAATGGCCCACAGAATCCCACTACTCGAAGGGTGTAGCTGAGAAAATTTTGTTGCAAAAAAAATGTGCACGATATTAGTAGGGTCAAAAGGCAATAAGAGCAGTACTGGCTGCAGGACAGAGGCTGCCCTGGCCTCTTCGTGCTGTGCGCGTGGGCAGCTCTGGCTCGGGCAGAGAGCCCGCAGCCAGGGCCCGCTGCCCCTCTCCTGCTGCCCTGCACGAAGTGCTTGCTGCAAGTCCAGGTAGCAGGCCAGTCCTTCCGAGCTCTCCAGGGCAAAGCCGTGTGATGCTCTATCAGAAGAGCAAGCTCCTTGAAGAGTACAGGCAGATACAGGCGTTGGGAATCTGGAAGCCGAAGCATTAACCTGAAAAAGAAGGAATCCAGCCTTTGCAGTTACAGACAGGGCTGGTCTGGTAAACTTACCTTGCATGGGCAGTCTGACTTTTAAAACCAACCAAACAAACCAAAACAACTCCTAAATCTTCAAATGCATTACTGCGCTTTATTTCTATTGCATAAAGTGATATTTTAGATTACAATTTTAGAGGAGTTTTTTTTAAGTAAAAGCAATAGGAAACAATAACAAGTCATGAAATAATGCTAGTTCTATAGTTTCTGTATTATGTAATTTTTTTTTCTAGTCATCACACTCAGACATGAAAAATGTACACAAAAAAGAGTACTTACGAACTATTACTGTATTTGTACATTTGGGAGTCTGATTGTTCTGGTGCTGCTTAGTGAGGGAAAACTATAATAAACAATTGTGATGAGCTGGTGAAATACTAAAAGCACATACATTAGAATGGATGTTTACTTCTCATCTGCCATTATTGAAAGGTTACTTATTTTCATTTTTTGTTTAGTGTCCTCTTCAGTGTCTCAATTTTTATATGCTTTTCCTACCTTTGTGCCTCACCTGGCCTGCATAGGAAATCACAGCTGTCCTGTATCCCAAACTGGCCACTGGCCCCCTTAAATTTTATTAGCTGGATGGATCATTGTTAAAGAACAGAGAGTATCTCCTTTTGATGTATTCCTGATAGAGGCAAGCCAGGTTTCTTCCCAGTTGGGTAGTCTATCCACGTGGAAAAATTCTGTCATAACAATACCAGTACAACTGACATGTGGACATGCTAAAGCTCTAGACAATCCTTGTCTCATGAAATTAATCACTGCCCAGCTGATCTCAGTTAATAATGTGTTGTGATGGAACAGTGAAGGTGCAATATGAACATAATTTTAATGTTGCTGTATCAATAAATACTAAGATTTTATTGCAGAGGAGCAAAACCTTTGCTATTGGAAATTTGAGGTTACTCTTTTGCATTACTACAAGAATTACCACTAGTAGCCTGGTTCTGTTGAATTTAAGGGGAGTTCTGCTGATTTCAGTGATAGCAAGCAGGACTCTGTGATGTCAGGATAGTAAGAAACTAAAGTATTTTCCACTTTAATCCGTCTGAGCTTTGAGACAGTTATTATACTTTTTTGTTTGAAAATATCAACTGCTTGGAAGAAAACACACTCAATTTCTCAGCATAAAGGAAAGTAAAGAGAGGGTTATGTTCTTGCTCTGTGTTGTCTCTTTTAAAATCCCCATTGTGATCTAAGTAAACTAATCTACAAGAAGTCAGCTACTTCCTTAAGATCAGTGAGATGATATAAAAGGCTATATCCTCAGGTAACAGCAATAATTTTTACTTCATTGATTTCAATATAACAGGGCTACATTGATTTAATCAGTTGAAGTTTGTCCACACACATTTAAAATTGATTTGTAAGAGTTGGGTGTTTTTTGTGTTAAATTTTGTTTTTTAGTAAATCCATGTTTAGTAGTGGATTCTTTTAGAACTTTCTGTTCTAATATTGTATTCCAATTTATGTAAGAGCATTTTTTCCGAATAATATACATGGTCCATTTGTTCCTTACTGATTTTTCCAAAGTATTCTTGTTTTCTTTCCTGTATGCTCTCCTGGCTACTAACGCAGAGATACTGAAAGTGCAAATTGGAAACAGTTAGCTAAATAGTTTCATCATTTACTGTGAACATAAAACGACCTGTTCCTTTCTGTGTTCTTTAAATCAATAACATCTGCTTTTTGTGACAAACTCCACCTGCAGCGTTGGGGCACCTAACAGGGACATGGCCTTCCTGTCATTTATTTTCCTTTCTTACATAACTCACCAATTAACAAAAAGAGTGACTCCTCAACAGAGACCATCTAACAGTTTTCTGGGAAGTCACGGATCTTCTGTCATTGTTGAGAGTAATTAAATTTCTAGTAGAAGATGTTCCATTTCAATACAGGTCATCTTGAGTATACAGAAAGATTTAAAGTCAAGTCTGATCTACAGCTCTTGGTCCAGTACAAATCACACCTGCAAGTACAGGTAAAAAGGTTTAAACAATTAACCAGGCATGATTTTTCAAGGAATAATGCATTTTCTTGTTCTAGAGAAAGAACCTCAAGCATCAGCAGGAGAGAGGATGGAGGTGTTTTTTTGACTGTTAATCAAAGAAGACAAACAAAACCTCCTAGCCCACGCTCTGGAGCTGCAGGTGGTGAGACTTGAATTCCTAAGTCCTTCAGTTCCTCTAGAAAAGAGTGTATTGGTCCTCAGTCACATTTTTTTTGCATGGTTGGTACCTTTCCTAATTCTCATTTCCCAGTACTGTGAGTTTGCATTGGGCTTCAGGTTTCCTTTGGAGAAATTACTGCTGTAGTATGAAGTCCGACTGACTTTCATGAAATCTGGAATGCTGGAAAACATTATCATTGTTCCAAGTCAGCTAAGAGTCTTTAAAACAAATAGCAAACAGGACAGGAGACCTGGATAGCTTTTCATGTTCCTAAAGACACATGTATGACATCTATTGCTCTGTTTACAGCAAATTATTCCCCAAAGTTTGTTCAATTGATCCGGGGGCCAAAAATGCAAGACACGTAACAGCAGTGAAACTCAGCCTGCTCTGTATCCAGGCCGAGGCAGTGAGATGCTCCTGCATTTAGCAGCAGCACAGACCTAATGATTTGCAGCAACTGGTTCTAATACTGCCCTGTAAATGAGGGTGAGAGCAATGCAGCAGCTCAAAACAATGCCTTACTACATCCTCCCTGAGCATGTCATGCCTAGCACTTTGGGATTGTTCTATTATTAGATATCTTTACAGCACATAGCAAATAACTTACTGGAGTTTTTGTCTCATTTTCTAAATTGATCAGTGGCCAAAGAGAGTGGATGTGTGTGAATGCATAATGGTAAATAGATGCTAAATCTCATCCAAAACAAGCAAACAACATTCTAATAAATACTTCCTACTGTAGCATTCATTAGAGACAACATTTTATTCCTGGCTTTCTGAATCAGGGCCATAAACTAGTGAAGAAAAGAAGAAATTAATGTTGTCTTGTTCACTGTTTCTGGATATTTGAGGAACTACAAAAAGGCAGCATGGTAAAGCATGTTACCCTAAGTGCTCCCTGCTGTGGCGTTGCAGGCTGTCAAAGGAAGATTTTAAAGGAGTGAACATGTTAAAAATCTACCTGCTAATTTTACAAGTACGACTTAACATATTGTGCTACTTTATATAATGTCTAACCCACAAAACAGTCTACTCTATATTAATTTTCAAATTTTTCCAAAGGATTTAAAAGAATATTTTCTGAGGTTATAACTATATTTCTGATTTGCTTTTGTCACATATTTATTTGGTCAGCAACTATCCTCTAAGTCCTAGCTGACTCATTTATGGGAGCCACTGAAAATCTGAATGTGGAAACATTTTGCAAATAAAATTTAGAAGCAACTTCCTGGGACCAAATGGTGTCATCCCCTTTTCTACTATGAATAGTACGAGCATGCACATACTGAAGGCAAATTCAACTCACTTGAAGTTTGCTCTGTTTTTCTCTCTCTCTCTCTGCTTCTTTTAAAACTAGTGATCTTTTCCTATTTCATAATGATTCATGGCCCTGGGTACTTTGGCAATTTACATTAAAGAACACATCTCAATTGTACAAAACAGACTTCTGTAATGCTCTACAACTCAGTTTGCAAGTACAAGTGTTTTAAACATCCTATCTACAAATAATTTAAATAGAAACTTTTTTTAAAAATTGTTAGATTTTTATCAGCTAATGTTTTGCATTTTATTCTAACTAAATATCTAAAATTATTTATGATACAGTTATCTAGTTCAATCTTCAGAAACATTAGATTTGTGTGTTTGTTACTCTGACTTTATACATTCAATATGTGCATTTCATTGTAGAGCTGCTGGACATTTTTCTAAGCAAGAGCTTGAAAATAATAACGTGTGCCTGTCTGTGAATTACACTTTAACAAAAGGAAACACAACCCTAGGGATTGCTGTATTCAAATTGGGACATCATTATTTCATATGGACCTCCAATTTATGGCTATGTTTTCACAATATCAGACACTTGCAGCTATCACATACACATAGGAAATTTATTTTAGATGAATTTATATGGGCAAAAAGGTAAACTGCTAAAAGCACAGGCGAGCTTTTTCTCACCTTTTTCTCACCCAGGACAGAACCTTGTGCTTGGGCAGTGGAGTTGAGCAGGCTCCCAGCAGTGCCAGGTGCTCTCCAGTAAGGGGTGGTAGCATCTTCTTGTGAAAACCAGCCCTGGCTAAACTTCAGCTGCTGAGAGACACATTAGCAGCAGCAAAAAGAACAGGGGAAGTCTCCTTGTAACCCATGCAGGAGGCAGTCAACTGGATATTAATTTCCATATTTATCTGTTGGGGTTTTTTTTCCTTTTACTTCTGTTTTGCTAAAAATGTGTTGTAGTAATTGCCAATAGTTTAAGAGTAATCTGCACAACAGTGTAAATACAGCACTTGGAATGCTTTGGAACTGCTGCCATCAAAAACCCCTACAATGTCAGTCGGGTTGAATCATGCAGGAATTTTAGATCTTACTCTGGGATAGCAAATATTTGTTGTGGGTAATAGAAATGATGTTAAGTAATCTGTGTACTCAGAAGGTCCACAAAATTTGATGAAGTGATAAATCGAGTCCATCTGTTCTGAAATGACTCAAGTTATGAACAATGTATTTTCCATTTCCTGCAGTTTTAAAATCTTGTTATCTAATCCAACTTTCAATGAAGATAATTCTTTTTAACAATCATTTTGCTGGAAGATCCTTCTCCTCTCCCCTAAGAAATGGTCTGAATAGCCTATGCACTGCTTCCATCTGAATTCTCCAATAATTTCCTAGTGCTTTTGGGCATGATGTCCAAAACAGGAACGGGAAGACCTAGATATGATTAGGTACCTTGCCCAAGACTGCACATAAAACTGTTGCAGGGCAGAGATCAGAGGAGCAGAGTTCAGCTCGCTTGCTGCACAGTTCTGTGCCTCAGGTACGTAACCACTTCTCCAGCTGTATTCCTTATAGGTAGTCTCACATTGCTGAAACTGGAGTTAAATTCCTTTCCAAGATTCCCAGCCCTAATAGCCCCAAAGCATCTGAATGGCTGGGCTGTCTCAGACAACACAGCCTTTCCTATTTGCCCACCAATGTTGGAAGAGGAGCTTAGAGAGACACACAAAGCTGTCGTGCTTGTGGTGTGTGCACTGAACTGCTGCTCCCTCCGAGAGAGTCAATTCCAGCAAATCACTCGGGCCTACTGAGTGTGGAGAGCACCAGCTGGCTGGCAGCACACACACAAATTGTGTTTAGTTACTAAGGCATTATTGCAGTAATGGTACGTCCATGGATGACTAACACGTGGCTGTAGCCGCGGGTAGCTGGGCACACACCTGCCTGCCATGGGCTGCGTGCGGTTGCCGGTGACTAACAGCTCACCAGATAATCCAAAAATCCATGGAAATCAGCACTTCTTTCTATTGCCTCCAGTGAGCTTTGCATTGCACTTAACATGTGGTAGAGCCAGGCTCCGTCTGAATTAGTGGCCATATGTTCAAGGCTTGATGCACTGAGGAACCACTGCCAGCGCAGTGAAACTCACACAGAACAGTCTGAGGGACTCAAGTCGATGGAGCAATGGGAACCTGGTGCCGTGGGATGTCGCAGTGACGGTCAGGTCCCTTGTCCCCGGCTGCAGCACGGCTGCGGGGGAGCTGGGGGTCCTGTCAGAACCAGCACAACAGCGGCCACATGTAAAAGAGCTGGCTGTCAAGCCTTGTATTTTTCAGAGCCCTGGGCAGAAATTTTTCCCACACCTGTAGGGTGTGAATGCTGTTGGGGAGACACGGAGACCCCCGAGCTGTGCGGGACGGGATGCCGCAGACCCTGAGCGGGGCAGGGCTGAGGGGGGAGCCCGTCACGACGGGAGGGAGCCCCGAGCCCCTCGGGTGATCCCCGTGCGGGAGGCGGAGGCAGAGGCAGGGGCAGGGGCAGGAGGGGCGATGCCGCCGCGGTCCCGCCCTCGCCGCGCCGGGGAGGCTCCGCGGGCCCCGGAGACACCTCGGGCGGAGGGAGGAGGAGCACCAGCAGCAGCAGAAGCAGCAGGAGCACCAGCAGCAGCAGAGCCCAGTCCCAGTCCCAGCCCCAGCCGCAGCCACGACCCGCTGCTCTTCGGCCGGCCGCAGGT
Organism: Atrichornis clamosus; assembly: GCA_013400975.1. Classification (NCBI taxonomy): domain Eukaryota; kingdom Metazoa; phylum Chordata; class Aves; order Passeriformes; family Menuridae; genus Atrichornis; species Atrichornis clamosus. The sequence goes on from WBMZ01011161.1 coordinate 52,506, forward strand.
GAGAGCTCGCCCCGGGAGAGGAGATGCCCCGCGAGGGTGAGCGCTCGGGGGTCGCGCTCCGCGGAGCACGGCATTAAAAGCGTTGAAGGCTCGATAGGTTTCCCGTATAATGGTTATTTAGTATCTCGTCTGAGACCGCTTGATACACTTGGGAACATCGAACAGATGTTCATGCCCATAAACCTTTTCTCCAAGTTTATTTTGTTTAGAAAGGGTGGATTTGGTAAAGCTGTGAGGCCTGAGAATTGACGTGGGCCACATGAATGGGGAAGTTTGGGGTTGTCTTTTGCATACAAAAGTCAATAGGTGGCTGCTTTTAGGTACGGAGTATTTTTGATCCTTTTTGGCTTGTACGTTTTTGGCGCAATAGGGCTTTAAATTGCTGAAGGAGATACTTAAATACCAGGAAAAGCTTGAAATATCAGCAGAAGTTTGGTTTGTGTCTTTTTGCTGACTTTTGGTTTCTGTCTTTTTTTTACTGCTGAGTAGGTAAGTTACTTCTGTTGTCGGTAGGATGTGTTATGGCATTTTTACAACGAGTGTTAATAAAGGGGTTAAAATGCTTTAATACATATAGTACAGCATTGGATCACTATTGCTGGGATCTCACGTTTGCCAGTGGCAGATGAAGGATATCCCAGAACACGGGCTTATCATCAGCAAAGACCCAGGACCATTTTCAAGTCTGTGAAGCCTGAGATTTCTGTCAAGGATGTGGTCAGCACAAGCGCTGAGAACTGGCAGAGACGCTTTGAAACCCTTTTTGGACACGCAAAGTAAATAAGCAGTGTAATGTTTGAATTTGGTTCAGCACAGAAGTCTGTTTTTCTCCTGTCAGATATGTTATAGTTCATTTGTATTACCAAGAGCCTGACACACTTGGTTGTGGCCCAAGACCATGCTGTGACAAGTGCTGTGCAAATATAAGGTGAGAGAAATGCACACAAATGTGCCTAAAAGTTGTGGGTTTGATTCTGAAGTGGTTGTGATTTATTATAGGAAATAAAGTGTCCTGTGCTTGGTACTGCAATATGAAATCTTCTTTATAGTGGGAAATAGGATGTAAATATACCTACATTAGTGAGCTTACTGCTTTCTACTAAGATTTATGATAGGAGGGTGTATGGGAGGGTTTGGTGTTTTTTATTTTGTGGGGTTTGGGGAGTTTTTTGTGGTTTTTTGGGGAGTTTTTCTGGTTTTATTTGTTTGATTGTTCAGATTGTTTTGGGGTTTTTTTGTTTTTTGTTTTTTGTTTTTTCGGGTTTTTTTGTTAATAGAAAAAAAAAAGACATGAACTTGTTTACTTTATGCCTAAAAAGGAAAAATACTATAAATAAATTCTGTAGCTATTATATGTATATTTTAAAGATAAATAAGAGTAATTTCCAATACTGTTTTTATGCAACCAGAATTCCAGGAGAGAAAAAGAAACATTCCAGGAGGGTTTAATGCTTTTGTCTAGGTCAGAAGTAAATAAATAAATAAACAGTGGGGTGTGGTTTTTGTGTGTGGGCTGGAGGGGTTTGTTTAGGTATCCTGATCGTTCAAATGCTGAAGTCCTGATCTGGATGGTTTTTTATGGTCCCCTCTAGGTGGGAGAAGAGTGTGTTGAGGTCTGTGTTAAGACCTGTGATACAGTGCACTCATGGCATGTTTGTGTCCATAGTGAAGCAAGTACTTCTGAAAAAATCTTCATTGCAGTGGTTGACGTTAAAACCAGTATTTGCCAAAGTCACCACACCTGGACAAATCCCCCCATCAAGAAGTGTGGAACAGAAACGGAGGGGTATGTGGAATACTTCTCTGGAAACAGGAAGCCGATACGGATTTCTAATGGCCTTTATAGAATGTCATTTGTGCTGCCAGAAGCCATTAGTAACAGCAATTAGGGTCATTGGGGGTTCTTGTACAGCACCCATTAAACTTCTTAAATTTTTCTTAATGAAGGTAATGTCAACACCATTAAGAGTAAACAAGGGAGAGACTTCATTCCCTAATGTATGTGGGTATTCATGTTCTCGTGGCTTGTGCTGAGTGAAAGAGCAGGTGCTGGCTGAGAGCTGTTTAGTTGAAGGTGTAAGCCTGGAGATGATGATCACTGCTTTCTGTTAAGGTGGGTGTTTGTGTAGTTGCTCTTAGATTAAAAATAAGAAAAAGACGGTATTCCCCATGGAATTACAATAAAATCTCTGAACAGAAATCTTAGATTTATTCTGGTGCTATGCCTTTGACTTGGGTTTAACATTATGGAATTTGTCCAAATTGCTTGTTCTGATTTTAAGTTATTGCGAAGGCTGTAAAACATAGGGTGAAATACTTTCCCCAGTGTTTGCTACCTCAGTATTATGGTTTGTGTTAAAGTTATGTTTTATCTTTCTGAAAAAGGATCCCTACTACCTGAATTTGTTCGGTGTTTCAGATTGATACACTGTGATGGTCAGACTGCACTAAGCAAATCTGTATTGCAAGCGTCCTTTGGGATGTTTCTATGTAGAAATACCCTTCTGTGTGAATCAAAGAGTGCTTTCTTATCATAGGAAGCCAGCCTGGGCACTGAGGTGTGTAGGAGCGGCTGGGTGGTGGGCTGTGGTGGGCTGGGGTGGGCTGTGGTGGGCTGTGGGGCAGTGCTGCTGTGGGGCCGGCTGCTGGGAGGGTCGGTGGCACTGCGGGAGCCCCTGGCACTGCACCCTGCCCGCTGGCTGCTGCTGTTCTGCTCCTCTCTCTGAGAAACAGCGGCGCTCACAAGCAGTCCCAAAGACTCAGACGTACTCTTAAAGAGTTGCAGACCTTCCCTAAACCAACACGGCTTTTCAGCTGGAAACCGGAACCCGGCTGAGCCAAAGCCCAGTCAATATTCAAATTCTTGAGTGCAGCCTCTTTGAAGAGCCATTGGAGGAGCTAACCGGTCCTTTCAGACTGGATACCGCATAAAGAGGGACATAATCTATTAAACTAGCATCTGCAAAGCTTCAAGATGATTATTTGCTAAACTGACAGGATGTTACAGTGTGAAATAGTTTGTACCACTGTGCAGTTAGATCATCTTGTATTACAATAAGGAAGTGCAACTTCTTCCTTAAGCCATGACAGCAGACTTCGTGAAGAGTCTGTCTTGTGTTTGCAGAGGAAAGGAATGCTATATTTTACATTTTGAGTACAGTAAAGACATTGATCTCGGATTTTCTTCTACTCTAACTTAAAACCCTACACTTTCACCTGGGAAAAAAAAGCTGTCTTAAAAAATCAGAAGTTTTACAACACACTTATCTCATGACAAAAATCATTATCATTGTTGTCTCCAGAGATTTGGAAATCACTTTAAATAACTGCTGTTGTTGCTTGCCTTTTGCCTCTAACACTATTATGTCTTCCTGAGCCTCCTCAAATAGGATCCAGGCTCTGTCTTGTGGTGCCAAGCATCAAGGCAGTCCATTTCTGCAGGCAGAGGGGCAAGCCATACGTTGGCGCTTTCCTTTGGAAGTGTTTTTCTTTGCTTCATAGTAACATATAATAACATAAATATTTTGTAGTGATATTTCCTGCATGCCATATGTAGGTTGCTACTGCTAAATGTTACCTCTTCGGAGTTAGTAAAATTAAGGTGTAAAAAGTTGTCTAGGTTGCTCAAAGATAAACAGCAGAATTTAAGTAGAACCTGGGGCTGGTGTTTCTTTTCCAACCAAGGCATTGCTTTACCTCAGAACCTTGGAGTTATGACACGTGTCAAAATGTGCCCCTCAAAAATCTTTGTTTGGTGTAGCCTGTTTTCAGTAGCACTTTTATAAAAATTGAACAAATCTCCTCCTCTGTAGCAAGCAGGCTGCAGTTTTGATTTTTACAGAATGGGCCCTGTAGTTCAGAGGCTTCAGGTCTGTTGGTGCTTTAAAGAAGTAACAAAGTCACAGCTGGCTCTCCTGTGACAGCAGGGCTGTATATACCACTTTTCCTAAGAGCTTCCTTCACATCCAGTGGCCCAAATATTCCTCTCTTAACAGCTGTTCTATAATCCTCATTTCAGCATGAAAGGTAGCTTCTGGTCTGTAATTATAGAGAAGGAACATACAGGGTGTTCTTAACTTCTGTCTCTGGGCATAAAACTGAGTAAATAATGCATTCTAGTTAAATCAGAAATGACAAAGATTATGGAGACTGCAAGTGGTGTAAGTGAGAGAAAGGTGACAAGATTCTTTGAACAGAGCTGGCTGTTTCTGGCAAGCTCTCCCTCAAGTGCCCCAGTGCTCTGCCAGTGCTGTGTTCACTGTAGGTTTGTGTGTTTGCTCTGCTCAGGTGGCTGCTGGGGCCTTCTGGTAAAGGTAGTTGAGGGAGGCAACTTTCAGGCTCATTCTCCTCTGTCCTGCATCCCTTAGGAGAAGTGATGGGGCTTTGTCCCATCTTCTGTTCTGTGGGATGCAGAAACAAGGAGTGTTTGACAAGCAAGTTGTCATTCAGCCCATAACAAAAGGAATGTTTTTCTGATATGCTCAGTGAGAAGAGCAATAAATCCTTTTTTTTTTTTTAAATAATGCTGCTTTGTAAATGGCTGGTTATAAAGCCATAAGCATAGTCTCATAATAGAATCAATACAAAAATGCTTTAAAGGGCTTTGATAAAGTTGTTAGGTCTTAAGACTGCATGCTTTATTTCAAGGAAGGAGACAACATAGTAAGTGTTTTATAGGTAGACAAATGTAGAAATAGTTTACCTGTGACTGTATAATTTTGGGTTTAGTTTGTTACTTTTCAGTCCATACATTTTTGTTATTACTAATGATGATGAATTAGTATTTCAAGGAGTAGAATAAAATACTTTAGTAAGATATTCTTCATCTGTAATATAAGCCTGGGTTTTAGTAATTATTATTTACTTAATGTCCAGTCTGGCATGCTTTCTGCTTTAATTTTTTATATAAAAATAAACATTCATACTGGAGGTTCTTTGAAAGAACTAGTTGATGATCAAGCCACCTAGTAGTGACTAATTCTTACTTGGATACTGTTTTCCATCCAAGTGACTAAAATGGTGAGGAAACAAGCGTTCCAACAGAATGACAGAGCACATGGAAGGGCTGGGTGAGGAGTGCAGCTGGGAGGGAGCTCAGAAAGGTGGATTCAGACAGACTGAGCTCACTGAGGTTTATTCAAACTCAGCTGAAATTAATGGAAATGGGCGATAAAGCCCTGATCATTTAAATGCCAGATATTCTTAGCACCTGGCTCATGTCAACCTGAGCCCATCTGTTACGGCATTTCAGGCAGGACCCGCTCGCTGAAAAAAGCTCAGACTTAGGCTGTGGGGGGAAAAAACAGACTGGGTCAAGTTGAGAGAGGATGAACTTTGTACCGGAGATTTCTGTGTGTCTGTGTCTTTTTCCCTCTTATTGCTACTGAGCATATGCGGGAATAAATCAAGAAAGTAAGTGGCAGTGAGAGAACAGAATTTTGGTTTTAATTTCCTTATCTGAAGGGAAGTTGGGGTACTGCTATCAAAACTTTCTCACTTCCTGACACCTTGTGCCTGATCTTCTGCTCCCCCTGTGCCAGAGGTTTCAGCCTGCTGCCATGAAGATGGCAGTCATTTTGATGCCAAGGAAACAAACACCTCTATATTTGTGAGATACACGCTTATTGGAATAAACTAATATAAATAATAGAAAATGTGATAAATGTATTTAGGTGTTACTAGTACATTTTAATCAGGAACTGAGTTTTGAGGCTAAAATACTTTAAAATATTTTATCTTTCTCTATATTTGACATAACTATCAGTCATTTTGTGTTCTTCTGAGCAGATTGAGCTTTGGGGTTTTTGGGCCTGATTTTGCTCCCTTATGAAATATCCATGTTGTTCATGAATGTAATGACTTTTCTTTTTTTCCAACAAGGGCTTGTGTATGTACAGGTTGGCACAGCCTCTTTTGGGAACATCCTGGGAGATTTAAATGCCTTTCTGCTCACTTGTTATGCAAAAATGACTAATGATACTTGGGTTAAAAAAAAAAAAAAGAGTTTTTTTTCTGAAATATTTTTATTTGACTCTGAGTACGAACACAGGAGTAAATGCACTGAAGACTGTGATTTTTATGGTGTAGCTAAGCTGGCTGAAGGAGCAGCTGTCACTGAGAGCAGGCAGCTCTGCTCACTTCCTGCCCCTGTGCTTCCACCACGCCCTGAAGTCAGCACTGGTGCTCATCTGACCTGCTGCAGAGATGATTCATGGAGCTAAATGGGCAAAATGCAATTTTTTTCATAGGATAAGCATTTTTTAAGCATGATTTTTTTTTTCCTCTGCAGGAACAGAACAACCAGGCTAGAGGAAGTGGCAAGAATGTATTGTTGAACTTCTGGAGAGACAGCTCCCCGCCAGAGGGAATAGTTCCCTCCTCTTCAGTGGTGGCTGCACTGTAAAACTGGGCTCCAGGTTATCCAAGTAGTAAGTTAGACTTCTGCACACATGCTGGAAAAGTGACCTGGACTGTGTTTTGATTGGAGGTATTGCCAGTTGAATCGTTATTCCAATTTCAGTATTTCTTGAGTGTAGTTCTGTTCCTCTATTTTACTTGTACAGCAGGAAATGAATGTAAAAATATTTCACTGTAGCAGTTTTTAAAAATCACCTATATTTTTTTTGCAAGTTCCTGAGGAGTATCCTGTTTTGAATTTAGCAGTTTTTACTTTTTATTTTTAGATTGCTAATTGTAAAAATTATAAACTGCCCACCCCCCCCTTTTCCCTGAGGGTGCTGCACTTTTAAAATAAGGCAGAAGACATTTTTCAGCACTACAGCAACAATTGAGTTGAGGTGTATTGTGGTTTGCTTAAGACTCTGCAGTGTTATTGCACATAAGGTAATAGCACAAAACTCACAGCTGTTGGAAGGTACTTAAAGCTAGAGGTTGCTCTGAAAAGTGAGAACTTGATTTGATAACAGTACAAACACCATGTTTCACTTTCATATAAATAGGAAAAGACCGGTACAATTCCTTTGTAAAAACAGTTTTATTAAGTTTTTACTGTGCCACCATAGGCGAAATTCCACGCAGGCAGTTTTACTCTCCCCAGCGAGGTGATGTGTTGATTGCTTGCGTGTTCAGAGCTCACCTGTGGAGTTGTAGAACATGATCCAGTGACACAGGTTGTCAGTGTGAGCAGAGCTGCTGTGGGTGTTAATTGCTTCTGGTCAGGTGCAGACCAATTGTTTAATGATGTTAGATAAAGGAGATTAAGTTGCAATTAAGGAATAGATCTTGGGAGAATATAGAGTGAAGTTTAGTTTTGCAAGATTCTGGGCAGATTTAGGCAAGAAATAAGCGTTGCTCTTTTCTTATATTGACTCTGTATTCCATAACCATTTATCAAGCGTGTTTACAAAGGGAATTTGGATGTAGTTGTAGCTAAACTGGTTTATCAGAGTAGCACTAAACACTTGTTTTACATGTTGAATTAATTTTTGTCCTACTTTTATGCAGGCAGCTGTGTTTGTAAATACATTCTGCTGTACTTGTTTTGAACTGCATTGCTCAGTAGTGCTCAGGCTTTTCTTGGAGTCCTCTGTTGCCAATTAAAAAAAAAATATAAAGATACATACCCATCTATTAGCCTAAATAAAGAAAACTAGTGAAACTGTCCATTCTGTCGGCTACAGAATCTAAAATACCGTGCTAATTTCTTTTTATCTTTCTGAATGGCAGCTTCAGCATATTCTGGTTATCAGTATCCCAGGCATCATTCTTTGGGCTTGTGCATTTACAAACTGATAGCCAATCTTTTAAGAAGCACTTGCCAGAAAACCCCAAAACAGCCAAACTTACTACTTGCTGGTAAGTCTGAGCAGAGCTGGATGTAGAAAGTAGGGGAAATCTGGGAATCAGAAAGCCATGTATCAGTTGTTGCAGTTTTTGCATGCTGTAAAAATAATCTCACTAGGAACTGAAGGGTTTTCAAGAGGAGAAAAAAGTGAGATTCGGGAGAAGAGGAAGGATTTCTTTAACTGTGCACTGTTCTTTACAGAAATTGAATGAGTTGTAGGCAGAGGAGACTAAATGATATTGTATTATTAGTGTATAATAATACTATAGGGAACCTGGGGAAACTTGCCCTGATCCAGAGTCAGGCTTGGGTTAGTGCCCTCACTGAGGAGGGGGCTCTGGAGATACCAGCAGGGGGAAAGCAGCGTTTGTTTTCTGGAAACCTGGTGCCTTTTAAAAGCACTTCTGATGGCAGCTGCCTAACACATTGGAAATCAAGTTGTGACCTGAACTGTGCTGTCAGAACAGTGGCCTAGCAGTGAGAAGGGAAGTGTGTAAACTCTGAGTGGGGAACAACTCCAGTGCTCTTTCCAGCCTCGTGGCTGAATTTTAATAAGTTCTCTTTTTTTGCACGCAAGCTAGTGATGGTATCACCCTGATTTGTGCCGTCTCTGCAAGACACCAGCCAGCTGTATTTGTCCACCCCACATGCAAGTGCTTTAAGTGTCTCAGGGTTCTGGATGCTGCCTCTCTGCACCCACTCACTGAGCCTGGGCCTAGGGAACAAATGTCCTGCACATTAAAATCAGTTCTGACTCTGTATGTTTGAAGTAAACAACTTGTCTGGTGTCCCGTGTGCTAGGAACACTTAACACCTGGAGGCATGAGATAGCTATATGTTTTTGTGACTGTCAACTAGTTGTGTGTGCAATTTTTAAAGCCGTTTTCCAGGTGATGCTAGTGATCGCTGGTCAGTGCAAAACAAACTGTAGAGCATGCTGTTCCCTGAATCTTCCTTCTTTTCAGTGTTCTATAGGATTAGGTCAATGCTTTTCAGGGTTCCCATGTCCCTGTTTCTGTACTTGACACTCCCAGGCATGGGCTTTTCTTTGCTCTGTGAGGAGGACCCAAGCAGGTTTTGATCCCCGTTCCCTCTGCTGCGTGTGCCTCCCTGGTCAGTCGCAGACCCTGGGGTGGTCTGTTGCGTGGTTACCACACAATTTGAGTTCAGACTAGAAAAACTGGTTTTTATGTGCACTAACCACCTGCTCTGCTAGGGAACAGCCAGGTAATTGTGGATGGTCTTTATTGGTGTCTTATTCAGAAGGGGAGGCTGAGCGCTGCTCCTTCCTCCGTGCCGTGCCGTGCCATCCAACCAGCCCTTCCTGTGTTCCCCCGGTCAAATGAAGGACTGTTAGGTTTAAAGAGCTTCAGTAAAGTCCAGGTAAACTTCAGGATACATGTTGGCTCCTGTGACAGTCATGAGGAATTTGTGATTACAGAGCAGAGCTGTTTGTGATAGCAGTTTCCTCACCTCCCCCAGCAGTGGCACATGTCCTCTAACATAAATGTGTATTCTTACACCAGGGGAGCAACTTGCTAATTCTGGCCACACCAGGTTTTAGACAGTAACCTACGAGGGTGGCTGCACAAAATGTTGTCAGGGAGCAAGTTAAAATGCCTTAGTTATTACCTGTGTATACTGTTATACAACATAAGATAAATGTGAGACAAGTTGTTCTGCTTTCCTTTACAGAAGTCTCTAACTTTGTACATTGGCAGCTACTATGGGAGATTTTGCCTGCTATTAATCCTCATGTTTTAATTGATCAGCTAATAATTTTTTTGTGTAACTAGGTAGGTAGTTTTCTTTGCCATGGTAGCCTTAAAAAAACCCCAACTTTAAAACCTGGATAATTTGGTAATTTGGACAGACCATTTGTAGAACACAGACTGCGTTCTGTGCTTTTTGATTGGAAATAATACCTGAGTCAGAATGAACTCAAGATGTAATTTTCTCTAGCTCTAAGCTGCTTGAGATGATTGCTTGTATTCCCGTAAACTATTCATTAGTTGTTAATTCTTGTCCATGTCGCTATATAGCTAACAGCATGGCAAGAGGGGCAAAAGTGAGTTTTATTCACCTGCCTGTTCTCTTTTTAAAAAAGCCAAGCCTTTTTTATAGCATGGTAATAACCTGGGGGGTTATTGCACCCTCCTTGCCAAACATAGCTGTTGGTTATGAATTGTTTACAAAAAGAAAAAGCTTTTCAGAACTGTAAGCTGATTTCTCACTTCTCTTACGAATTTTTATCTACTTTTGGCTGAAGTTGAGTTTTTCTCTGTAGTCAAATGCTAAAAACTTTGTTTAAAACACACTTTAATTGTTTAGGGCCCACTAAAAATGTCTGCTATAATTAATATTATGCTAAAACACTAATGCTGTGAGTCAATGGGCTTAATCATTCTTATAAATTCCTTCTTGTCTAAGGGAGAAGTCAGCAAACTTTAAAGCATTTTCTTTGGTCCTGTGACTTAAGTTTTTACATATATTTCCCTATAATGAAATATTGACATCAGATTTCAAGCACACTAATTGAAGGAGTGTACAGTGAAGATTATATGCTCTGTTTCTGGAATATACCATAGTTACCCTGGTTTTGTACTTTAGCTTGTTTGTGCAAGAGACTAATTTCTGAACAAGAACTAGACATACCACCTGCTCAAAGCAGAAGTACTGACACAAATATCTGCTTTTATTGATGAGCTTCCTGGCTTTTCTTTTGTTTAACTTCTACCAGAATGAGAATGTGCCTTTGCTTCTTTGGGATCTCTTGACCCCCAGTCTGAGTTCCTTGATGCGTCATTCACTGAATCATCCCTGTTCCTTAGAATGGCCTCCTCTTGATCCTTTCTGTAGGGTCATAAAACCAGGGCAAACTGGGGAAGTCACTCAAGTGCTGGGAGGAGGAGCCGAGTGCTGCTCCCTGTCTGCCAGGGGGACTTGTGGCTCTGGGGGGAGGCTGCTCACGCTGGCCGTGATCACAGTCCCTTGGGAAACGTGGTTTTGTGCCAACTTCCAGGCTTCATGTCAGCCAGAGGAGGAATGTTAAGGGAAGTTGATAAAATCTAACACCACTTTAAAGAATTGGTGTGTTAATTGTTATACTCGCTGTCATTAATTTTTATTCTTTTTCTGTAAATCTTAATTTTCATTTATTGTGGATGATTCTAGTCCTTCTCTATGTTCACAGTACAGATTTATTTCCAGCTGTGATGTTGATAAAGTGGACATCTAGAATTCCTAGTACATGTAAAACCTCTCCTGTATTTGGGATGCTTCATTTGCACCTTTGATTTTACTCTATTTTATTTTTTTTATGTGTCATCCTGTCTAAGAAGTCAGGACTTAAATCAGTGTTTTGGGTGGATACTTCAGTGAATGTTGGTTTCCATGTTCATTATATTTAGACACTAACTAGTGTCTAAATATAAAAAACCTTTTCTTAATGCTTTCTTTCTTAATTGTTCTTGATATCTGCTACTGACAGTGTGCCATATGCTTCCCAATGGGACACTTTTTTCCTTTAACCCCACTGATTTTCTTTGAACATCCCCTGAACTTTCACACATCTTGCAAATCTGCTGTCTCCCCCACACACCTCTTTTTGATCTCTACCTGAAGCTTGTGTGAAAGACACAGAAAGTCTTTTTCTATGCTTGTTGCTGAACAGATTCAAGCAGTCGTATCTTTTTTGTAAAAATGCTGTGGAGTGACTAGAATGTTTTGAGACCTAAGTTTTGACTGGTTGCTTATGTTTAATTTCAACTTATTTTATCATCTGGGAGTTTTTTGTGCTTTTATATGCTTATAGGTATATTTAACAAATAGACAGTGATGAAATTATTGGTACAGTCCAACACGTGCATGAATACAGTAACTGCTTACAGTTGTTTTAAGGCGTGGATTAGAACCTTTTAACAGAAATACATACCGGACATTTTCGCTTACATTTTCCTTCCTCATTTCTGACTTGTTGTGGGTCTGTATTCTTAGGCTTAGCATGGTGATAAAGTAATAGAAGTTTGGGTGTAAAGCAGTGTTTTATGATTTAAATAAATGTTACAACATCTTTATGTCTATGGGTAATGCATAGAGTACCAAAAAATGTAGATTTGCCTGTTTTATACACAGTTACAGTCACTGATGGGTTGCACATGATTTATGTTTCTCCTAGCCCTGAAATATTTGGGTGTTAGCTCCTGGATGAAGTGGGCTGACTCACTGATAGATATGAATACAGGATTTGTCATATTCTGCATTATATTGCATTTCAGTGGTTTCTGCTTCATTTGTTATAATTAATTTAAAACCAAGAAAAATGAGTGATGTGTCAGTGTGTGGGGTTTGGATTTGTAAATATTTGCAGATTGTGTTATATCAGAAACACTCTACACACGTAAATGTTTGGCATTTTCTTTTCCTTCTCACTGGGAACTCATGTCTTTTGACACTGGTAACCAAATGGAAAAACACTTTGCTTTGAGATTAGTCTTTGGGAGGTGTGTGAGATAAAAAACATATTAGAAGCTGCAAAACGGTCACAAATGATTGATATTTTTTCTCTTTGTGTGCTTAACTCCCTCTAGCCTAAAAGCGTGAGCTAAGCATTTCAAATAGTTCTTTTTATCTGCAAACTCTCTTAATTACTGCTCCCCTATTTCCTGCTCTTGAATGCAGATCCTTTTGGTGTACATCTTGCAATGTAACAATTGTAAGCTGGAAGGAAAGAGCACTTTTTTTTTCTCCACGTGAAATTACTGGATTTTTAGGCAGCAAACTAGAAGTGTGATTTAGTAGTGGAAGCATAAACCTGGCAGTCAAAAGATGTGAGCGATGCTCCCAGGGTGATTCTAGCAAGTCTGATTTATTTCTGGCTTTTTCTTTCTGTGAAATGTTGATAGAAATAAGAGTACATGAGGTTTTATTTACTGATCTTGGAAGTCCCCAGACAAAAGTGGAAAGCGTTCTGGACATTAACAGTAATTTGGCTGCTGGAAGTTGCCCAAAGTACTGGCAGTATGTTCTTGCTCTTGTTGAAAAATAACGTAGCAGTTCTCCTTTCCTTAATAAGCGTGTTTCTCTTTGGACCCTGTTCAACAGCCTGTTGTGAAAGTCATCACTTCTAATAGCACAGTGCCCCAGGGACCCCCCCAGGGCATTGACTGGCTCAGGACTGACTCAGAGCCCAAATCGTTGACACTGCTCATCTAGAAAAATGATGCAATTACGGCTCTCCTCCCTGGTCTGGGAAAGCATCTTGGATCTCCTCATTCACAGCTTCAGTTTTCAGAGATGGAGTGAGACAGTCTGACTGGGGTGAGTCTTCCCTGCTTGCATATATTTGTCGGTCTCTGTTCTTTACACTCTTGAAAATTTCCTGCAGGTCATGGATTGTGTATAACTGAAATGCTAATGCCTTTTGTTGTATGTTAAAATAGAGAATTACAGCCCACCCTGGGTACTTGCTTAGCAAAGGCATTGAGAGATCTGTTTTGCCCCTAGAAACTGATCTTTTCTGTTCCTGGCTCTTGCCTAGCATCTCCCTGGGCTGTCCCTCATCCTGGGGCACGTGTGGGAGCACAGTTCCTCCCTGTGATGGCTGCAGCAGCATTTTCAGGTTAAGGAGCACATTCCTGCTGTCACCTGACTGTTCTGCCTCTGCTCTGTAGCCAATTGCTCTCAGCTGTGCTGCCCTTGAAGCTGCTGGACACAATCACTGACCCTGCTGCCTCTTGGGCAAAAAGAAGCAAAACCCAGGAGAGACAAACGGATATTTTTGAGCAGATCTGACTGTATGTAGCCCTAGAAGCTGTGACATGCACATACTGAAAGAATGGTGTGGCTCCAAGGTAGGAGTAAGTGGTGTGGAGGAAGAGGGAAGAGAAGACACTTGTTGAGCAAATATTGTTGGAGACACCCCTATTGCAGAGCCATAGCCGAGATCTGCGGGTTTAGTTCTCTAAGGTGAACAGCAGAACGTTCCTCTCTAGGTTTCTGTTCATCAAACCGATTTAACCTCTGTGTGTAGGGAGGGTGGTGATTTATGAATGAAGTGCCTTGGCCGCTGCAGGTGCCTGTGCTTGAGCGCACCCCCGCCGCCTCCCGCGGCACAGGCAGGCCCTTCCCCTGTGCTCTCAGGGTTTGCTGCTAAGGCACACTGGCAGAAAGGGAGCGACGGCAATGGTGCATGTGTCAGCTGGACCTGTACCTCGGAAATAGTGCTGGTGGTACAGCCATGTGAAAGGAACGAAAGGCTCTGCATGGTTTCATCCTCTGTCCTGTCATCCCTTGCTCAGAGACACTGATTTCATCTCTTACTGAAAAACTGGTGTTAAATGCAAGATCCCCCCTCGTTTCTGTAACTGAATTTACAGCACTGGTTTGCTGTGTTGTTTTTGTAACCACCGTGTCTGCCAGTGGGACGGGCATTCTGCTGTCCTTAGCATCATGTGTTCTTATTTAATTATATATTTATTTTTGAAAATATAATGCTATTACGCAATAACTTAATTATTATTTTATGTGATATTTAAAGCCCAGCATTGTGCTTCCTGCCACAACTGAACAGACATTCTCCTCCAGGAATTATATCAGTTTCTGGAAGCATGAGTTTAAAGTCCAGAAAAAGATTTAAATGTCAACAAAGATGTTTACTGTAATGCATTGTTAGAGTCCAAAATTATTTGTGTCTTATAATCTTGGGACTACTGTATTCCTAAAATGTCTTGTGAGTATCCATTTATTTTGTGAGCACCTTTTTTGGGTGGATGTTGGTATTAGGTCACTTCCTTTAGAAGAGATGAAAGGGGATACCACACAGTCAGAGACTGCCAGCAGAAAACCCATAGGAGGGTCAAAAGTTAGAAAATGGATTTGAGTTATTTGCTTCAAACACGAATTGTCCTTCTCATACAGGGGCTAAGGGCTTCAGAAGGTTTTAAGAATTTGTATGTGCACAGGATGGAAATATGGGATTACAGGCGAGAAAAATAACTCTGGAATTTATTATGCTTTAACCACAGGATGTGGCTACTGAAATAATGTTCTTGGACTTTTGGCAACAGCTGATTCTCAAGCCTGATCTTAAACTGTGCTGAACTACTTTGGAGAAAATTAGAAGTAATCAGAACTTTGAAAAGCGGGGAAATAACTGACTCTAAATGGGTGATTTCTGGTTCTGGAGAACCTCCCTGATGTACCAGAAAAGATCTGGCCAGTCAGCTATCGAGTCTGGGCTCTCCTCCCAGATCTGCTCCCGAGGTGCTTCATAGCATGGGTCTTGGTTGAGTGCTTTCCCTATGTGTAATTGCTGACCTTCTCCTTGGGTTTCTATGTAGAATGTGAGGTCTTTGAATCGTGGTCGTCTTTTAGGAAACTACCAACAGGTCGCATATGTGGGCTATGGCTTAAGTCCATTATGAGTTTGTATTTTGTTGGAGTGTGGTATTCATGAAAATTTGCTGTTTCCTTCCTCAGCATCTGAAGATAAACTCGGGATGGATGAGTTCTGTGGTTCAATTACATTGTTGTTAAAGGATATTGCTTTATCTCAGTTTTGAATGGTTACTTCCTAGATTGTAAATTCCCAGTTTTCGTCACTTTTAATTTTTCATCTCATTATACCATTTGATCTGTTTATAGGTGAATAGTTGACATAGCATTATTAGTTTGGCACATTTTCTGTCTCCTTTGGTTGATCCTTAGGTATTCAACTCTGCTTTTCCCTCAGGCTAGTTTTGGTGTAAATCCCTGCCACAACCAACCCTCTCAAGGTGCACGTGTGAAACAGGCAGCAGTGTGAATGTCCTGAGAGCAGGACCTTCAGATAGACCCACGCTGGGTTTTGCCAAATAGTTTCCACCGAAGCTGGAGAGCTGCAGCTGCAAGAGGGGAAATCATGCATTCTTTGGAACAATGTTGTAGTAATGATGTTTCTGTTGTTACATTTGTTTATTAAAAAAAATGTCACAAATTTAAATGTGAAGTAGTTTAAATTTGAACTACAGTTTCCTAAGCTTTTTATTAACTTCTTGTACCAGGTAGAATAATCATAGTTATTGAAGCTGAAAATCTCTTCAGAGGTGCTACATAACCTCATGACCTGTCCGAGCAAAAAATATTGTACCAGAAACACTTGGAGACCTTCTTAGCAGTACTTTTAAAATTGATTCTGTGTGGGTGTTCTTACTTCAGACTTCCTGCATTCTGAAGTGGTTTCTGCATTGATTAAATATCACTCCCAAGAGGCCAGAAACCAGTCATTTCATGTGAGTTTATATGACAGTGGTAGCCAAGTCCAAATGCAGGAAGAGGCAAGTTGAGCAGGAACCGAAGGTGCTTCAGTGAGTTGTAACTTGTACAGTGAGCACATGCCTTCATGTCGTAGTTTGGGAATTGAGAAATCCTTTTCATGGGAGAAATAACACACTCTTGACTCTGCTTGTGGTTTTCAATGTAATTTTGATGGTAGTGCGGGGGAGGAAGCAGTGCCAGTGTGATCTAATATTGTTTGCTTTGTTCTGACTTTTTGTTCCTGAGCATTTGTATTGTTTCTACAATAGACTATCTTGGACACTTCTGAGTAAAATAAACTCTGAGCGAGTCATCAGTTCAATTTATGCTTCCTTATACTATCAGCGAGGATGGAAGTGATCTTAAGGAGATCTGCAGGTGTCAGCCAGGCAGTAAAAAGAAGCATCTTAGTGTTTGTAAGAGTTTTAGTTTGATTTATAAATTAGTGTTAATTTTAAAAAAGAGAATATGAAATATATTTTAAACATTTCTGATAAATATTGAAAGTTCGTGAGTAAGAACTGTATGTAGCTGAGTGGGAAATAGCTTCAGCAGTGTTGTAAAACAGCATCTGAAGAATCTGCTGGTTAAGATACCTTTTAAGTATAGCAAAGGATTTTAATAATACAAATCCCATTTTTGTTTTAAAATACTTTCAATTAAAGTTATGGTAATGAAATTACATTACAGATTAGATATGAAATACTTTCCAACCAGTACTTGGTGCATATTAGGCCACAGTACTTTGCCCAACAATAATGCAAATGAACGTCAGTATTTCAGTGCAGGATAAATTATTAGTGAAGTCATTCAAAAATTATAAAAGAGATTTTCTGTAAATACTTCACTTCTCAGTGTAAATGTAATTAATTTGAACTAAATATAAATATTTCTACAATTGTGGATTCAAATTAGGGCTCCAGCAGAATTGGTGTTGCTGCTATGCCTTCTAGAAGGTAAACCTTGAGTCTCGTGGCAACTTTATATACCGAAGTTGTTAAATAAACAATGTAGAAACCCTTGGAATACTGCAGGGTGTCTTCACAGAAGCTTGTGGAGGTGTCCACAGAACCAGTGAAAAATACTGAGTAAGGATGATGTGACCACGTTTGAAAATAGTAGTCAAAGCTTTTATCGTTAGTAATTTCTATTGGTGTTGAAAAAATTAGGTTATTGGTGGGAATAAAAGTATATCTCATAACTGGACCAAAATAAAAAAGTGAAAGAGGCTGTTTTCCTAAAAGAGAAGTCAAACAAAACTGATGTTTGGTTACCCCCTGTACAATTTTCATAACCAGAGTGAAATCTGTATTTTCAGTTTATTTATTATGCTGGTGAATGTCTTGAATAAAACTGGGAAGAATTGACCAATTTTACAAGTATTTGCTCTAAACAAAATCTGGTGAAGTATGGCAGGTCTGGGATTTTGTAATACAAAAATAATCTATCCTTCCGTTCTGATGTTTTTATGTGAAATTTGTTTCTTGAAGCTAGTTAGGTCTCTCTAAAGTTAGTCAAGAATTGTTGTCATGTACTCCTCTGTGCTCTAACACTCCAAACTTAAGCCAAAGGAAACATCTGGAAAATAATAGACAGAGGTGTTACTAAGTAGGAAGACTTCTTTTAATATTATAAGGGTTTTATTTTTTTCACTTTTGGCAAGTTTTAGCCTGATAGAGTTCGGATAGTTTAAAAAAAACCCAAAAGAACAAAACCACCAAAACACGATGAAGCAAATCAGTGCTGCAGGTGCAGCATTGATCCAGCAGCTCAATACTGCACAAATAACGATTTGCTAGGTGTGAAAAGCAACCGCTGCAGCAGCAGCGAGGTGCAGGGCTCATAATGTAACTGGTTAAACGTTCTTCAGTCAAAATGAAAGTGCCCCGCAAGCTGTTGCTGGGGAAATAGGCGCCTGTGGTTAGTGCTGAATGCAGAGAGGCTTGTCTGTCTTGCAGATCAGAAATTGGCTCCGAGTCCTCTGTGCATCACTTTACTGCCGGAAGCCTGTGCTTATCAGCAGGCTGGTCTCTGTGCCTCCGAGGAGCTTCAGTTACAAACGCAGGGAGAATCTTTTTTATTTTAACTCTCTTCTCTTTGCCTTTTGAGGTGAAGCATTTATCCTGTGGGTTGCCTTTGTTTATAATGTCTGTGCAGGATAGGAAGTACACTGTCCCCGGGACCTGATCCCGAGAACACTTGTAGGGAACAGCACCTTGATACCTCTGTAACTAAGGGCAATCTTGCATACAACTCTTTATTAGGGGCTCTGGCCAAAATTATGTTTTTGGGCACACCTTTAAAAAAAAAAATTAAAAGTCAGCGAAACTTTGTCAACTTAGTATAGTCCTTACACTAATACTCTAAGTTGCGTTGTAATTTTCTAAAGTGTGTTGTAAGCATGAATTATTATAACTAAGCACCTTCATAAACTTGGGATGATTTTTGAAAACTATCATAGTTTATTTTTACAAAAGACATTATGAAATTTCTGGGACCCTCTAACTATTCAGCATCCTTCTTGTGTGTTGCTCTCCAGTTGACACTGCTCCATTGAAGCGACTCATCCTTGATACTGAATGCAAAATATGGTGAAAATAAAGCAGCAGCTTATTTAGGCATTCCAGATTGAACATGTAACAGTTTTAATAGTCTTTTTTACGCATGCACAGACACAGCAGATTTGTATCTGCCTTTTCAGATGAACTCTGCGAGATATCTTGTGGGTTTTCCTCTCATCTAGCTCCAAAGCTGCCAAAAGTCTTTGTCAGGGTTTTGACCTTTCTCATAAGAATCTTTTCCAGTTTCCACCTAAATTTTTTGAATGCTGATGCATGTTGGGCTTGGCTAGGTACAGCTAGCTCCTGGCCAAAATCTAATGGAAACGGTCACAGCTGTCCCAGGGCTTAGGCATGAGCTGGACTTTTAACCCACTGTGACAGAATGGAGTGCCTATTCTGAGTGGTGGTTCAAGCAGTTTGTTTGTTTTAGGAAAAATTTAACAGAAAATTACAATAGATTAATTCTTGTTGTGATAAAATACTTTGCATCCACCTTGATTTTGTGCCAGATTATTTGGCAGTTTTCCTTGCCTTCTGCTTTCCAAAGAGAGTCCCTAGTAGGGGAGCTTTGGGGTGAAGCAGGAAGTAGATGTTGATACTGTCTCTTCCCAGCACGGCTATGTAACTTGTATCATGTTCCTCAGAGACATCTCAATTCTGATTTCCTTCTCTGGGCCTCTTTGGGTCATTGTTTCAACACTGCTGTATCAGAATCTCTTAATTTCCATACTAGCAGTAGGTAAATCTTTATCCAGAGTTACAAGGTGCAGGGGGGGAATGTTTTTTTTTTGTGTGTGTTTTGGTGTTTTTTTTAGCTGCCATCCTGCCTTATTGTCATATTTGCTGATCTGCAATGTTTTAAGTGGTTTTGAATTATATGTTGTTTTGTTTAGGTTTCCCTTCTTAGGATGTTTTTTTTCTTTAACAGCTGATATTTGATATTTTGTGTTATAAAACTTACAGAAAAACTTTGGTCTTCCACCATCTATAATGTTGTGAAAGTTAGTTAAACATTCTTCTCCTATTTTTAGCAGAGTGTACTTTGCTGCCATAAAGGCCGTACTTGAAAAGCATTGGGATCAGTTAACAGAAAGATGATGCTTCTCATCAGTCTTCAACCTTCTTCTCCAGCACTTCCATCTTCCATTAAGTGTTTCCATCAAGTCTCATTCATGCTGCAACCTGACACAGTAAAGTACTTTTTCTTCTATGGATTGTCTGGGTAAAGGTTCATAATATGTATTATGGAGATTGAGTAGATTTTTCTTCTTTGAACTGTGAGGGGAAGAAATAGAAGCATTGTTAATGCCCACAGTGATCCACAGAGTAAAGAGTCCCTGTCTTGTTCCTGTGTGTGACACATCAAAATGTTTAGTGTCAAGGATTACACCTGAGTGGGCAGCACTCACTGTCCTGCAGGAATTTCAAATTGACCGAACAGACCACAGTGGAGTGGAGAAATACGATTTTGCCAATGAATCCTGTGGCCTGTGATGGTAAGCAAACAACAAGCACGTGTTTCTTATCGGTGATGCCAGTAAATAAAACTCTGGAGCAATCTGCTCTGCACAGCTCAGCATTGCAATCCAGATAAAAAGGGCTTTCCCAGTGCTGCTGTCGGGGTGTAACGCCCTGGGGACTGGCTGGGTGCTGACCAGGGTAGCCTTCACTCAGGTATTAGTGATGCCTCACTAGTCTGGGGGGTTCTTCTGTGATCTTCACATTGCTCTGAGGCAGTAAGTGCATAGCTTTTTTGAATAGTGACTTTTGCCATACCCTGAAGATATGTTGTGTCTATTGAATTATTCCAGGATTGGAATTAACTAGTTCTGCTTTAATACCCATTAACTGGCCTTAGTATCAGCAAATCCAAAGGATAAAGCTGCTTCAGGAGAATTGAATTTAATTAAAAAGTTAAAACTGCATTTTAGCTCTGCCAGAGGAGATATCCAAGCTTCCTCTGGTGAGTCAGTGCTTTACATGGTGCAGGTTTCCAGTAGCCTGTTAGGCTTGGGAACAGTGTGACAGGGCTGGCTGTCAAACACAGTTTTGAAAATGGTCAGATGAAAGATAAGTTGAAATAAGATAGTGATTAGATCTGTGTTCATACATTCCGTTATCTTAGTAGACAATCAAAACTTAACATGGAAAAAGAAATTCCATGAGGCACGTTGGTTGTCACTGCAAAGCTCTCTCTGCTTCTGCATGGTTCCCTCTTTGTGTGATCCAGGGGAGCTCACCCAGCACTCCCGAATGCTTGGCTCCCGTGGCACGTCATCTGGATCATTACAAAACATGAATACAACTCCTAATGCTTTTCTAGTGTGTGTTGCTATCAAGTGAGACTGAAAATAGAATTTTTTTGAGGTTTGCAATCCATTGTCTTTGTTTTTTTTTCAGAACAACCTTGCAAAGGACCTTTCCTACACCCAGTCGTACATTTTGGAAAACTTTTAGAAAAGAATTGTGGACATTTGACTGCTGTTGTGTCCTGAGGTGTAGGGTAGGACTGTAGGAACAATGCTTCTATGAGAAATGTCTGTCTCCTTGGTGGTGTTTTTAATATTTAACCTCCAGGGGAGGGAACTTCCTTATTGCATGTGTTAGTTTTAGATTTTTGGCTGTGAAGCACGGATGTGGTGGCGTAACAAATGTTGCATGGTTAAATTTGGGGAACATTAAATTTCCCCTGTAATAAATAGTATATAGAAATAAGATTTTTATAGCAGATACTTGATAGGAATTACTCCTGAAGTACTAGTCATTAAATAAAGGGCAAATTGGGTTTAATCTGTCACCTTACTTTCCCCCTTGTTTCATAAATGGCCTGAGCTTTGCTTTCATAAAGGGTGTTTTATACACTAACAAAAGTATTGCAATACCACCCTGCAGTGCTCTGCTGCAGGTACTGGTGCACAACCAGGCTCTTTCTGTGTCTCTCTCTTGGCCTTGGGCTGAGTTTTATTTCCAAAGTGACACTGCTTTGGGAAGAGTTGAGAAATTCAGCTGGAAACAACCACATTTATCAAAATAATTCTAAAAAAATTACTTTGTTCTGTAAAAATTAGGGACTGGGACAAAAAAAAAGGCAAGGAAACCGAAGCTGTTGTTGATGTCAATGCATTGGTTGAATTTCAGTAGGGTGGGAGTGTTGTAGGTAGGAGAGAGAGGAGCCTCCTTCTCTGCTTTACTGGTTTTAGTTGGACTCAACTGAAATAAGAAGTGATTTCTTATCTTAGGGCAGGTTTTATTTTCTTCCCTACTTTTCCCGTGCCATATTGTCATTGCATCTGTTCTGTGCAAATACACTATTTACCCTAGAGGTGGGAAAGACTCATTTCTATGTTGAACTGTACATTACCCCTAATTAACTATGTGAGACAGGAAAAAATATGAGAGTAATGTATGATGCCCATTATATTCCGGTTCACAGTGATTTTTTATTTATTTTTACCTTTTGCACATCTGTTATTGTATCAGTCATAGAAGACTCCAGTTAAATCATAGTTCAGTTAAATCCTGGTACTCTGACTCTGTCACATGAGCAGTCTGTGCTTCTTGACTGCTTTACTGAAATTGAATATCTGAGGCATATTCAAAATACTGCAATACAAATGACAGAGGTTTCTTTCTAGGTGTAATTAATTATATTGAGCTTAGAAAACTTATCAGCCTGAGCTATTTTGTTTGCTATTTGCTGTAATTCTGTAATCTAAACGAAATATTGCCTGAAGAAAGACCTTGACAATTCAAACATACCTTTCTTTTCCCTTAAAAAACCAGATCTTCTGAAAATGTCAGGAATTTTAATTTCTGTGAATATCAGGGTTATTCTAGTAGAAATTATTGAGGTTTACACACATAGATATTCTGTCCCTATTCCTGTCTTAGCTGAAAATGTTTTTTCCCATAGTGCTGAAATTTAATGTTCTGTCTTTCAGGGTTTTTTTTCTGCAGTTTATATAGTGTTATATTGCAGGTTTTAGTAGTTTTAATAACTGCACAAGGATTTTTGCTTTTGATATAGTTAAACTGAAATTACACAATGAAAAGCCATCCTGGGTTCTGAGGACATTGTGTTCAAAGACATGAATTTTAAATAGGTCACTGAAAACTGAAAGTGTAAGTGGAATATTGACTTTTGTGGTGGTAAATTCAATTTTAAACCTGCTAAAGTTAGAAAATCTATCTGTAAGATGTGACAGGGGGTCGGGGAGTCATGAAATAATCACACACCTTGGATTTTGAAAGATGCAAAGCACAGCTCAATTCCCTCTGGTGTGATGTATCTTTTTACACCCTGGAGTTTGCTGCTTATGAAAACCAGTAATATAAAAGGACTGCTTCCTCCCCTGCCCTGCTGAGCCAGATTCAGCACTTAATTATAAGGCTTAATAGATTTATTGGTTGAACCATCATGTGTTTTCACAATAAAAACTTAGAACAGTAGTAAACTCTCCCACGTAATTCAGTTGCATCAACATGGTTATATGGACTTTTCTTTCTTTTTTACTAACTTAGTTTGTGAGCTGGTCTTAAGCTACTAATTAGTTTTCTGAGCCATATTCTGCTGCCATTTCTCTGTCCTGCCTGGATGAGTAGCACAGAATTTTTTTTCTGTGTCTAATCTCTTTCCTCAAAGCACGTCTTACAATAACAGTGGTATTTAAAAATGAACAGCAAACTCCCTTCCCCCACATCCAACTTTAGAAGTGGTGTTCTTGATTTTCTTTTTCTTGGGCTGTGGACCTGTGAGAAGGGATGAGTCAATTTAAGAGCTCATTCTTGTTCTTTGCTTTTCCTTTCCAAGCCCTGGGCCAGCTCTGGATCTCACCTATACCTCTGCTAGCTGCTGCACTCCCACACCCTGACAGAGCTGTGACCTGCCAAAACCAGCTTTCTGTGGTTGTTTTTGGGGAATGGGCTCTGCAGAGAGCTGGTTCTGAGTGGGCGAGACCTTGTCCTTTGGCTGGTCAGAGCTGGCTGTTGGACTCCGGTGTTAATGAAACCACAGCCTCTGCTATTTCACATCTTCTCTTTGTACAAAAGACTGAAAAACTGTTTTACAAATAAACGACTTATTTATTCCTACTTCAAAAAGTATTGTAGAACAAGCATTATGAGAATTAGCAATCTACCGAAATAAGAATGTGAATAAGAAAATTTCAGTTTAAATGCTTTCTTTGCAGTATATTTAGCACTATCATTACTGTAGCTTTCAATGCTCAAGGGCAAAGCCTAAGTGATGTAGTGTCATTGATTGCCTTGACACTAAGGAATAATTTTTTTTTTCAAATGACATACTACTTTTTGTATTGATTTGAATTTTTAATGTAAATATTGTTCTGAGTAATGATGTGTTGAAATGGGTATACTCACTTTTTGCAAGAAAATAGTAGAATTCTCCTCTTTATTGAAGAAGCTCTTCAGAAATTAAATGTAATTAAGGAAAGTGAAATATCACATGAAAACCTTCAATATTTGTAAAAAAGATAGGTTCAACTTTGTAAAGAAACTTACCACTGCTAGCAGATAGTTCGTTAAAAACACACCCATTTTCCATTTTATACTTTTATATGACTAGAAAAAGCTAAAGTGACTGCAGGCTAGCATTTGAAAACAAAGTCTAAAAGGAAAAAGTGTTGTCTTTGACATGAATGGCATTTCCTGTGGTGTATGTTTGGATTGCTAAACTTCATTTCCTAGACTGAATTAGTTGTGGAGTCCAGTAGGCTGGAGATTATTTTTGCTTGAGATTCATAATTCATCTACTAATCTCCTTCAATTATTCTACTGGATGGTTATAAATTCCTGATTCCCTTTTAATATCTGCTAATGGGTAATTACAGTCAGCGATCATTCTTGTCATGGAAATTGCTAAAGTAATTTCAGAAACACTGTTATTATTTGTGTGAAACAAGAGCTGGAATGGAAATCAAAACTGTACTGTCTGTCTGGTGCTGTAGTAGTTGAAGATGAAAAAGCTGGTTCTGCTTTCTTTTATACTGAAGTTATTGAGAGGAATAAGGCAATTTATATTGATTCGCTTGGTTCTTGCTATTAGGGTTTGCTTTAATATTTCAGGGTGAAAGTGCTCTTTGGTAACCAGACAGCTGTGGGTGATCAAGACTTGAGTTCTTGGCAAACGAACAACTCAGAGAAAAATACTTTATACATTGTCCAGGTGGTTGCTGTGGCTGTGTTCCTTCATGAATATATCAGGAGCTTTGAAATAAAAAGAGAACTGTAACATACTTGGATTCTGTTTGGAAGGTCAGTAGCTGCCATGAATATTTCTCCCAGAGAGGTGGAAAAAGGATGCAGTCAGTGGCTGTCTGTGCATCCTGGTGTGTGCGTGAGAGGGGGGACAGGAAGGTTTTCCAGACCCACTGCCATGCCTGTGACCAAGCTAGCACCTGGAAATTGTTCATGCTCTGCAAATGCAAAGAATAAAGGAGGACCATCCCAAGAGCTGTTTTGTTGTTATCAGTCTGACTTCTGAACCAGAGAGCACGTCCTTCTTTCTGTTGCCACACCATGCATTGCCGGGGGGAGGCTGCTCTTTGTGCCAGAGCTCCAGCAAGAGCTCCCTGGGATCAGTGATTTTCTGCCCTGCTCTGTCGGTGCCTCAAATGTTCTCCCCTTTCTCCTTCCCCCATCTGCCCTCACATTGCTCCACGCAGACAATTGCTGGGGAGGAAGGTGCTGAAATTCCCCCATGAATTAACACCCTTGGGCTGCTGTGTGTTTCTTTAAAACCCTTGGGCTCTCCAGGCTCTGTACAGCCGTGGTTATTCTGCAGCTTTTGAGTGCAGGCCAATTCACAAGAAAACGTGGTGGACAGTTTTAACTAGCCTGGGAGAACAAAAGAGCTTCAGTCCAAGCCTGGTAGATAATGAAACATTTGCTTTCATATTTTTTATGACTAAATTCTATTGACATGTCAGTAGGAGACCGGAGAGTTTAGGGATGCTTGAAAATTCCCATCTACGGGAAGGAAAGCACAGAGCAATACCCAGGTCTGTGGGAGATGAAAATATTGTCTTTTTTGCTTGCAAGTGAAAGGTGGCTGTGCTTGTGCCAGGCCTTGCCCGGTATTTACCTAGAAAAGTTTCTGAATTTAAACACATCCTTGTTCCCAGTGGCTTGAAACAGAGTAGATTTGGAAGGCAGTAGCTGTTTTGATTCACGATCTGGAAAGTATTCTGTTGTCCAATTCTTTTATATCTCTCACATGTCCAGTGTTCTTACATATTCATTGGGCGAATTTCTTTATCTGCCCAAATGTTTTTCATGTTAATTGGCATGCAAATGCCTGTGGAGCTCGCACAGATTTGACTAAATCACATTCGTTTGTTTGGTGGCCTTTCCTGTAGGTTCTCGATGCAGTTTCTAACCCATACTGCCAGGATTGATTCTTATATATTCTTAGCTGGGTGACAGATCCATCTCTTTTTCATCAGAACACAATGAAAACATCTAAAGAAATGGGGCTTTTTCTTCATAAACTACTGATCAGAGCACCGTGGTCTTATGGCAGCAGTCCAGATCCAGTCCCCATTTGGCTTAGCGTGTTTGCTGCTGAAGCTTCTGGGAGTGCTCTTTGGCTTTTGTGGCCTGTTGCTGTTACACCTCTCTTGTGGTGTCATAACAGGAAGTCTCCAAGGAACAATGACCAAAAAAAGTAAAAGTGATGCTGTGGTGCACAGTGCTCATATGATCCTTGAAAATATAAACAGAAGTATGTTAAATTGATGATTTTTCTAACGTGTGATGCCATCCATGACAGAATCTTTTTCTCTCTCCCAAGTCTGTCTTCTGCATTTTGAGAAGGTTGCTGGAAAAAATGTGAAGGGGGAAAGTCACAAAAAGTGGAGACTTTTTAAAAGGGAGGTGATAATGGCAGTGGAACAATGCAAATTGAAAGTAGTTTGGAGTTGAATTCTTCATCTCAAAGTAGCATTTATGCAGTGTGTTATAGATTCTTGGCAAATCAATAAAGTGCTGTTGGGGGATTTCTTTACCTAGTAGAGCTTTGAGAAAAAATTCTATGACCCAGGGGTCGTTCATAATTACTTGCAATGCATATGTATGAATATTAGCCAGGAAGGAACAAATCAATAAGATAGCAATCTCTTTTTTTATTAAAATGGATTAAACTATTGAAAAAACATGTCTCTTCAATTTGAAAAAAGAGTTGTAAAACTCTTCAATAATATTCAGAGATAGTTTCAAGCTGACACTGGACATGTTTTTCATGTTTTGAGCATCAGCTAACTGATCTACAGCCACACAGTATAATTCTGCAGAATTGACATTGTCTTTGGTATTGTTTTTTCATTGACATAGTCAGGAGAAGAAATTACAGAAAGCAAGATGTGAAGTAATTTTGCTTGGATTTTAGCATTAAGTAGCCCAGGACAGGATTATTTGTCTCATATAATCATGAATATATTGCTGTTTAGCAATTAATAGTTATTTTTGAAAATGGATTCTGCTAATTAGAAAAATAAAGCTGCCTCTCAAAATACCGCTATATCAAAAAAATTACCCTCAAAATAACATTTCTGCAAGCATATTAAAGAACTTTTTCATTGTTTTGATTCTGAAATACATTTTTAGAGGGAACTGGGACAGCAAGCCTGTCATCCTTTTTGCATAGATGTTCCCATCAGGCAGAGTGTGTTCCTGCACTCCTGCCCCCATGGTAAAGGAATTCCTCAGGCTGTTTAATGAGCTGTCTGCCTCTCTGGTGCATCGCAGTCCAAATCACCCCACTGCCTGTAGCCTGTCGTCTTTGTTACTGAGAGACAAAGATCAAAAAATTTGTCCCTGTGCACCCCTTCTGATAGTTCCAGCTTCAGAAAAAAACTGGCTTATGCACAAGTGAAGTAATTCTGCAGTTACCTTTGTCTTGGAAAATGTATTAAAACATTTTTCTAAGATTTGCACTCCTTTTCAAGAGCATTCAAAAGAATATTATGCACATGCAGATAGTATGAGTACCAGAATAATATTTTCAAATAAAAAATGGGAGGTCTTTAATTATGACAAAAAGCTCAGTAATAACCAGAACAGATGAGAGATTAGGTGTACCATTAACTATATATGGGAAAGATGTATTAAAAAATGTGTTCAATTTTCTTTACATATAATACACACAAATTTATATATTAATATGTATGTCAGTTTGTTCTAGGTGTTACTGAATAAAAGTGATGTAATACGGTCTTTTCTCTCATTGTCATTAATCTAAGTTTGTGGCATACTCTGGGCAAGAAGTTCTAGTTACTCATGTTGCAAAAGTTCACTCCTTTTTTTGTCCAGTATCACTGTTGATATATCTGGTCATAAATAACTGGATAGTATATTAGTGTTTGGCTCTATTTATCAGAGACAAAATCACTCAGTATGGTTTCTGAAACTTTTTCCTGCTTTTGTAGTGTGAATGCAGTCTAATCATGTGTGTAGTTAAGCATTTTGCCTTTTGAAAGTAACTGTCTAGGATTTGGCTTTTCTGAGGGGAAAAATAAAGAAGTGGATTTTAGCGGGTTTTTTCTCCCTGAAGCAATGGCCTTGGGCACCATGGTGACAGCAGTCAAGTGGCAAAGAAGCTGTGGTCCTGTTATCAAGTTTTAATAAGACTTCTGAAATCCTGTTTTTCATGCTTCCCTCCATCACATCACCCTGCTTTCTTTTATGGCTCTTGGCATTGAGTGAACTATATTCATGAGCCTGTTGGAAAAACACTGGTCATTAGTAATTAACAATACAATTTATTCCTTAATATTCGTTGTTAACAGAACACATGTATTGCCTTGGAAACACTATTACTTAGAGTGGAATAACATATACAGAACTAGATCTAAAATGTCTTTTTAAAAATGTTTAATGAATTTTGGCTTTGACAGCTGTACTCTTTTCTCATTTTCTATGCCTTAATTAAAGTGTGAAAGGCAGAAAAGAGGGTTTGTTAATTTTTAAAATGCATGTTTTGAAAAAGAATGCCAAGTGTTTTGTGATTAAATATTTTATATATATATATGTGTGCATATATATGCACAGGTGCTCACAACTTCGAGAGAGCTGCGAGCGTCCAGTTACACAACGTGCTCGTGGGAACTACGTCATTTGCTCAAAAGCAAAAAAAACCCCTCACGTAGTACATTTTTCATACGAAAGTGTTTCAGCTGGCAGCGCAAGGCGCAGTGTGGGTGCGCAGAGAGCCCCAGGCGAGCGCTGCCCCAGCGCTGCCTCTGCGGCTGCCGGGCACCGCTGCCCACGCTCGGGGCTCCTGGGCTCCCACCCCCAGCAGCACACAGCTCTCACTCACGGGTCAGAGCACGCAGGTAGAAAGTTCAAGGAAAGTTTAAGGAAGCAGCTGTTTTTACTCCCCCCACTTGCGGAACGTTGTGTACGCTTAACTGAACGTATTAATTTACTGTTTCTCCGCAGAATTCATCCCAGGAGGTGAGACTCCAGTTTATGGCAAGGAGTTAGAGACTTGCAAAGAAATAATTAAAAAAGCCTCATGCCAAAAACACCTATCGGCACAAATGCAAGCTGATCTGGAGCTTCATGTGTAGACCTGATGACAAATTGCTTGTGGTTTTGGGGAGTCTAATTCTTGCTTTTGATTGCATTGGAAATCTGAAGTTAATGCTGATGAGAAGTAAAATCGGAGAACGTGGGTTACTCGGTGTGCCTCAAGATCACAGGGGCAGCAGCGAAACGACAAAACTTCTCTTTGAAGCAGTAGCTTCAACTGTGTCTTATTGTGTGCTCTGGGAACTGAGAGGAGCAGCAACCAGCCCGGGACAAGATGCCAGCTAAAGGCAAATACTTCTTCAACGAAAGCGATGGCTGCAGGATATCAGACCCGCTCTATGAGAAGTACTGCTACACCAGCCAGCAGCATCCCCTCCTGCTACTGCTGCTCTTCATTGCAATCATCTTCTGGACTACTCTAATTATAATCTTTTTTGTTACTGATGTGAGTATACTTTTCCTTTGGTGTGTGTTCAGTGTTTTCAAAGGTGATAAGTCACTATGACAGCATACTAAGCATTTTTGGCTAAGTAATATTTTGATCTACATGGTATCAAAGTTGCTGTGCTGAAAGAAATCCAGTAATTTTGTATGAGATGCTGTGTATGTTTTTGAAGGGATGGGAAGAGAGAAGACAGTGTTGTCAGGCACATGCACAGTTACTGTAGGGATTGTTCTTTCCTTTCTATATGTTAGGAAGTAATAATAATCTATATGAAATGCTAGCTGTGAAAATAAGTACTAAAAGGGCCAAGGAAGGGACAAGAACATAAGTGAAAACTGTCCTGTATTTCTCGTAGTTTTTTTAGAGTCATTTAAGAAATGAAAATTTTATAGTGGTTATTCATCAGGTTATTCCTGAGGTGATTTCTTCTTAAAGGATTTGTAGATGTTAAATTTTTTTTTTCTTTTTTTGGTAATAAAAACACAACAAGATTCTCCCAGTACAATGGGTGATTTCTGAATCAATAGTTAATTAGAAAAGAGCAGGGATCCCATAGGTGTAGGAAAGATGCAACTTAAGGATTTTTTGTTATTTGGCATAATTTAATTTTCCGTAAAGAATTTCGGTGTTCTTCAATCCATCCCAGTTGACAACTGGTAAAATGAGGAGTTGATTTAAACATAATGTTGTAAAAAGGTAGTAAGGT
Source organism: Atrichornis clamosus (assembly GCA_013400975.1). Taxonomy (NCBI): domain Eukaryota; kingdom Metazoa; phylum Chordata; class Aves; order Passeriformes; family Menuridae; genus Atrichornis; species Atrichornis clamosus. Next base: position 82,865 of record WBMZ01011161.1, read on the forward strand.
AACTGTTATAATCTTTCACTGTCTTCTAATGCTGCTTTCCAAACACTGTGCTACAGGACAAAGTGTCTTAAAGGACCCCTTTTACAGCAAATCAAATTTTACCAACCACACTTGTATCCCTTTTACCTTTTATTTCTTAGGAAGGGGAAAAAAGTAGCAACACAATTTTTAAGCAGTCATCTTCTATAAAACTTAGGAAGATAGCTGTTACACTCATTTTTAGCAAAACTTGAACTCCTTAAATACATTTCTTTGGGCATATCTGCCTTGTAGATATTGTATAGTTAGAACTTAGTGGGTTGACGTTTGTCTTTTAAGCTGGTTTGGAAAATAATAATGGTGGAACTTGTGTAGAATGAGATCTATAATAGTATTTTTTATTTTATCTCCATATGTGTGAATACCAGAAAGTGTTAAAGCAGCCCCAGTGAGTCTACTTGGGAACTCGGGTTAGCACATTACAAAGGCATCCCAGCTGTCTCTGGGGCAGTAGGGATCCAATTTTCGTTTTTCTAAAGGGGACATTTGGACCAACTGGAAGACCTTGTTTTGCTTTTGCAGGAAGTACATTCCCACCTTGCCTTCATCACTGCAGTGTGTGCTGCCCTGGCCATATTTGCAGTCATGTACCTGCTGCTGTGCATCGAATCCCTGTTCCGAAGATGGCTAACCTTCTTTGGAGTCATGATTTGGATTTGCTTTCTAACTGTAGGATATGTATCTCTTTTTGAAAAAGAAAATGATTATCAGCTGTGGGAACAGGTATGTGTATTGTGTTCATTCAGGTACCTAACTGGTAATCAGTTGTGAATGTGTCTGTATAAATGTGTTTGTGTTCTTTATTTTTTCACAATGTTATAACTGCATAATAACTTTTTTCCAAGACTTAGGCTCACTTTTCTAAACTGGTTTTAGTGATTTATTACAGTAAATTTTAGTTTGTATTTATTACAGTGAAAATACAGTTCAGCTGAGAAAATTGGATAACTGCATAAATCTATGTGGGAATTGCACATTTAAGTTGTATTGAATTGTATTTTTATTTAGGATTTTTACTAAATCTTAATTATTATTAATTCATCTCTGAGAGAATTTTTCTTTAATTATACTTGCTTTGTTAATTTATATGGTCAAAGTGGTGTTCAAGAAATGTATAAAGGACTTCAGAACTGGGTGTGCCCTAGGGAGCAGGTTTTTAAATCAGTGGGAGAGGTGAAGTGAACAATAAGAATTAATGACACATCCTGGCATTGCTGGGTGTGGCTAAAGTTCATTACTTGCTGTCTCTGATCAGAAGATGGGTGATTTCATGATGCCAAAAATACCATATTTTGTAGGAAACTCCTCCTAAGATCTCATAATGCAATTGGAAGAGTTTTTAATTAAATAAAAATGACTTTTTATCTTGTTTTATGGACTCTGCCCCTTCCCTTCTTTATTTGAATAAAGAAAGATATAAATTATCCGTTAAACAACTAAAATCTGATTTGCATTATGGCCTGGATCCAGTACTGTGCTTTTAGAGTTGCTGTTCAGTATTTTTTAATTGAAGGAAGCACCCATTACCTTAGGAAACCTCCCCAAATTTATTGTTCTTAACTATAAATACAAATACAAATACACAACAAAGCAAGATTTGGTTTTCCTGCTTTCAGTGCTGCAAGCCAATGTGGTGTTGTCATGTGGTAATAATTAATTCATATTGATTTTAAGTCTAAAATATAAGGAAACCTTAGTCTGAAAAATACAAGAGAATAGATTCCTTTCAGACTTTCACCTCAAGTTATGAATTTATCACTAATTAAAACTACTGTTTAAATGTGGGTATGGCCTTTGCTTGTCTGTGCTTATGAAACTATCACACAACATTCAGAACCTTGTGTGATAGGGGCTGTAAATACAGCAGAAATAAATGTTTTTAGTCCAGCCAAAATAGTAAAGATGAACATGGAAAGATGACTTTTGTTGAATGAAAACTTTTATTTACGGTTTATTTGTTTATTTATTGTTGTCCCAATCAAATTATATTCTGACAAAGCATTTAAGTGAAGACTGGACCTTGAGACTTCCTCGAAGGAAGCTCATGTCTGGAATGGCACAAGCTGAGTTGCTGTGATGAGCTGGAGCTGAGCCAGGAATGCTGCAATACATTGCTCTGATCAGGGTTGCTAATTTCTATGTATATTAGCTAAACGTTGTAACAAATCTATAAATATGGATTCAAGTTTTACAGACCTTCCCACTGAGCCAGAGCAGTTTAGTGGCCTGTTCTGCATTTTGTAAAATCTGTGCAGTTAAATACATAGGTAGTAGCAACAAAGGTTATTCTCTTGTGGGAGCACCAGGAAGTATTGGTAGCATTTTTTGTTTTTATCAAACACAGAGTAAACGTAGACATGTGATTGGGTGATGTTAAAATTAGAATCATAACTTGCAGAAGGTGAGAAATCTGATTCTATTCAGTTTTGCTACCCTTGCAACATGCTGTTCCTGATGTGTGAGTACAAAGTACATCCAAAGTACATCTGCAGCTGTAAAGGATAAATTCAAGATAAAGGACAAGGGCAACTGAAACCATTACAGGTGATATGTCAAATTAAATGGTCTTGTCTCTGAGTACATGGCTGCTCATTCCCTCAACGCTGTCAGAACCACCACTGTCCTTATGGTTGTAACTGTGTTCTGAAACATTAATATCTTATTTTTCAGCCTGAAATTGAGAAAGAATCCTGCTAATTTGTTCCTTTTTCTGTAGTGCATTTTTTTGAGGCACCTAATAACGTGTATGTGTAATTATGTTTTTTCCTTTTTTTTTTCTTTCCAAAGGTGCCATTCTTTCTATTCATAATCTTCACAGTTTATACCATGCTACCCTTTGGGATGAGAGGCGCTGTCATCATTAGCGTTGTTACTGCTCTCTCCCATATTATTGTTCTAAGCAGTATGGTAAGCGTGGCTTCTCAAGAAAATACAGAATCCATTCTATTTCAGGTAAGGAAATAACTTGGTTAAGTAATTAAACACCCTAGTCATATTACCCTTTGCTATTGGCATAATTACTCTGTTTAGAAAAGTTCCAAACTTCCATATGCATGTTTCCAGTTCATGGATTTGGAGCTTGGCCTCAAAAAGCTTGGGCTTTTTATAAAATTTTAAAATCCAGTGCATTCTGGTTTTCTGGCATAAGTGGAAAAAGCAGGATTACTATATTAATTTTTAAACTAAGTTATTAAAAATATGACTGACGTTGTCACAGTCATTCTTCCCAAACTGAGCTCTTTCAGGTGGGTCTATCTACCTTCATCAGGCACTGCCCACAGGGTGGATCAAAAGGGCCACTGCTGCCCTGGGGTGTGAGCAGAGCCTGGGAGTGCTGCTCGGTGCTTTCAGGGTTCCCAACACTTATTAGCAGGGTGTGTTCACAGGAGCACCCCAGCTCATTTCATGCAGGCATGTGCCAGGCTTCGCACAGCGTGCTGATGCTTGAGTTTGTTCACTGGTTTTCCATAAATCAAACACTGGTGCCTGCAAATAAATGTTAAATGATATAGTAGAATTTTCTGTTTCGTTATTCTGCTGTATGTTTGCACAGGAATTCCTGTGACTGTGAAAGTTAGCTTATATTTTCCAGGTCCATCCTGGCTGATAGCAACACTGATTGGTTACGTGGCGGGGTAAGAGGAAATGAAACGTGGTCTGGGATTGATTTGCTTTTATGGGACTCATATGCCTATTAGTGGAGTACCCATGGCTGCCCTGCAGTGGGTAAATATTTTTTCTTCTTGTGCAGCTCCTTGCCAATGCTGTCATTTTCCTTTGTGGCAACCTCATGGGTGCCTTTCACAAACGCCAAATGCAGGTTGCTTCGTGGGATTTGTACAGGTACACGCTAAAGTGCATTCAGGTCCGAATGAAACTGAAGATTGAGAAGAGGCAACAAGTGAGTGAGCTAGTTCATGTTATCAACTGCTTGTTTTCATTTCCAAAGTCTGTATAAATTCATAAGGTTGGTGACTAACACGTTTTCAAGGCTTGGTACAACCTTTGTGATACCCACCTAGTGTCAAAAATAAAAGTTTTGCCATTTGTAACAAAAGAAGGAAGTCAAAGGGAGGAAGCTGTTCTCTGGGGCTTGTCTATGTGAAAATCACAGTATTTGTAACAGGAATGTAATTGCCTGTAATTTTAGTTCCTTTTGTCCTTGTATAAACTGTTCCTTAGACTGACCAAAGGTAACTTAAAAGAACATGCTCTTTATGCCCTGAAATTACATGTGAAGTAATTTCAGCAGTTGCTTTTATGCTTCCTTTGGTCGCCTTTTTTTGCATTGAATTCTAAAGTATTATTTGTTCTTATATTTTCTTGTCTCACAAACTATTTTGCTTTTGCCCAAAGAAGAAAATTGGACCCGAAGGGAGAAAAAAAAATCATACAATAGGATTACAGTATTTATTTCTGTAAACTCCAGTATCTGAAGAATAAGTAAGGAACATGAATTTCTTACTGAGGAGGGATTGTAGAGAGGTGTCAAAGCTGAAACTAGGAGACCTTTCCTGGTGTAAATAGGGTTAAGAACAGCAGCCCTACAAGGCTGATATGTACTGTGTTCTCTGCCCACCAGTTATTAGATAAAAGGAAGGGGCTGAACAGTGACTGACCTGATCAAACTTGAAAAGAAGAAAATGCCACACTGCCAGTGCGGTCAGTTCTCTGATGCTAATCTTGTGACATGAGATGACAAATCTGCATGAAAGTCCTGGCAGAATGCCTCACAGAGCTGCCAGGGGAGCCTCTGATCACCTTATGCAGCAGTGTGCATTTATTTCCTGGGCAATGTGGTAACTTTAGAATTTAGGGTTTGGGTTTGGTTTTTTTTTAATGGTTGCTTGTTTGAAGTGTAAATATGTTTAAGTCTATGGACAGCTTTCTTTTCACCTCTGTGGCAATTTGTCAGGGGATTTTGAGTATCTATTTGGCCACCCACGTTTTCTCTGTGGAAAAGATGTGAGAACTGCAGCTCGGAGTTCTTCACTGCTTCCTTGAAAACTGTGTAATATGTCAGCCTCCCGGGGTCCTGTTAGAGTCACTGGGATTCTGCTGTCAGTCTAAATTGCTTCCCAAGGTCAACTCTTTTAGTACCAAAATGGTAGATGAGTGGAGACGAGGTGTTTCTATTTCTGGGATCAGTCTCAAACCAAACTGCTCCCTATACTTTGTGAAGACAAGTACTTGATGCTTAGGGACTACCTCTTCCCAGGGAATTTTTTTGGTGGCAGGCACTGGTTAAGTAACCCTGGCACTTGCTGCTGTCTGTACACAGCTGCATCGGGTACGCAGGAAAATGGGACAAGGATTTGGCCACAAGGGACAGCATTTTACTTGGCTACACAAAGGGTTAACCTTGCTGTCAGTGTTGGCTGAAAAAGTTCCTTCTTGTAGCTGCTCCACACAACATTTCCTCTTCTGTGGTGTCTCCACCTCTGGGGTGGTAGAGTACTTCCTGCTTAAAGTATTCTCTTTTTATCTTCCTCTTCTGTCCAGCAGCTTACCAGGGTCTTCTTTGAAGAATGGGCTTTTAGGTCAGAGCCAGTGTAAAACAGTGCCCCAAATATTTAAACAATGGAGGTGGTTTTTGAGGAGTCTGTACTCTCATTCAGTTCAAATGATTTCATTTCAGTGGCACTGCTCCCTGGTTCGGTTAAGTTATTAGCAGCAAGTTGTCAACACTTTTGTATCTGTTGCTGCTTTTCCACCATTGGACAACTTACAGATATTGTTAATACTGGATTTATTGTTAGGTATAGAATATAAACTTTTAGACAAGCTTTATCAGACAATGCCAAAATAACACTGAGATTAGTGGACAAAATAAAATGTAATTTATCCAGAAACTGCAATACTAAATACTGATTTTATGTGTGTGTTTGTGTGTGTTTCAAGGTTACAGAGAGGTATCACATCTAGGCCACAAGGAACTAAAGAAAAAGCATGCAACATCCTTGCATAACTCTAAAATAAATATTTGGAGAACAGCAACATAAAATTGTCTTCTAGAAAACCTGACATGCATTACTCAAAAGCTATTTGAATAAAGGCGGTTTTGTTTTGGTTTTTTCTAAAAGCCTTCTTGTAGTCAGTAAAATTCTGCAGTTTCAAAATTGCTGTGTTAGTAATTTTGCATAATTATGTCTCCCCTGCTCTCCTTTTAGGAAAATTTGCTTCTCTCCATCCTGCCTGCTCATATCTCTATGGAAATGAAGCTGGCAATCATTGAGCGACTAAAGGAAACTAATGATAACAGGCAAATGCATGACAACAACTTCCACAGTCTGTATGTAAAAAGGCACCAAAATGTTAGGTAAGTGGAAACTCTCTAAATAATTGTATTAATATAAACTTCTGATTCTTAACAGCACATGTGGTCCAGTGAAATTAAAATTTGGAGGCAGACTTTCAGGCTGACGTGGGCTCCTTTCCTGTTATAGGAAGATAACGTGTTGTGAACTGGGATGCTGTGTTCTAAATCAGTGGAGATATTTGAACCCTTTCATCTGGAGTTGTTTCCCAAAGAGAGAGATGCTTTCCATTAAATGCATTTCAATAGCTATGCTGACTGTGGAACTGATGGATCTTCATATTTCACTTACCCTGTTTTTTCCTTTTGTCCCTGTCTAGCATTCTTTATGCAGACATCGTAGGATTTACTCGCCTTGCCAGTGACTGCTCTCCTAAGGAACTTGTAGTGATGCTGAATGAACTTTTTGGAAAGTTTGATCAGATTGCAAAGGTAGGTTTACGGCTTGTGCTGTAGGGATAAAGGCCACCTTTGGAAAAGGAAGCCTTCCTGCGCCACAGGAGGCAGGTGGGTGTTAGTGCTTCTGAAGTCAGCAAGGGAAGAATGCTTTGGCTTTAAAGCTAACTAGCAAAATCACATTAAAATAAAAAATTTAAAACAAAAATAGGAGATGTAGCAACTTGTGACTGTAATTTCAATTCTTGAGATTGGAGGTTTTTTCTGTATTGTTCAGGAAATTGTCTGATGGTGATAAATGGTTGTCACAGGGCTGCAGGAGGCTCTGTTTACAAGCTCTACTGAGGAGCTTTTCTGTGTTCTGCTTGAAGGATTGTTTATTGACTCCACAAATGCAGAACTCTCACAGACACGTTTATAAATTCATAAATTCAGAGGCATCAGACAAAGAATTCTTTAGCTCAGGAGTGAGCTGAAGAAAGCTTTCTGCTACTAATGGATATTTACAGAAAACTGTAAGAATGGGAAGTAGTTTAAAATGGTCCCTGTTCAGACATACCCTCGACAGTGACCCTTTAGGCTGGCAGTAGTTCTTACTGCTTCCAAGTGCTGCTTGAGGTTAATTTTTTGCAGCTGTAATCACAAGCCCAGTTTTTTATTTTTCAGATTGAAAGGACTGTATCATCTACATGTTTGAGTGATGATTTTTATTATTCTCTAAAACTGAACCTAATCCTGATTTTAGAAATTTAGCATTGATAAAGCATTAGTCAAGAGGAATGACTACCTATCTAACCTTCCCATTGTTTAAAGATCTTGGTTTGATTTAATAATTGGCTATATTTGGATATACTGAATATAAACTAGAAAATTAATGGACTTAGAGAATCTTGGATTTGTGAAATCCTATAAATTCATCAGAAAAAGTTGTAAAACTCTAAAACTATTAATATAGCAGAGAAGTGAAATTAGTTTAATTAAACCTTTGTAGATGTCATTGAATAAATTTTTAAATATATCACTGATTAAAACTTGTCTAAAATCCTAGAACATTTTTGACTAAATGGCATGGCTAATCTTTGCAGCTATATGAATCCAATTGCTCTAAATTCTTCAATTGCTGGCAAATAAGAGAGTAATATATTGCAATACTATCCGTATTGCAACAGTATTGTTGTGAAGCAGCTAAAAAGACAAAATAAGTCATGTAGTCTTAGTTGCCAAAAGATAAATTGCTTTTAGTGGCAAAATAGAAGCTGAGGTTAAAGACATTTGTTCAGGTTTTGTAACTGTTTCACAGATACAAAACTGGATAAGGTTCTAAATTTTGAGTGTTAAGTTTTAATTTCTCACTCCTCTCTGCAAATTGCACCATTTAAAAAATGTCTGGATTTAGTGAGTCAAGGTATTTTGCAACTCTGTGCTTGAGCCGTGAGAAGAGATTCCTGCTTTTTGTGCTATTCTTGTTCTGCCAGAGAGTATTCTGTCATCTTTTCCATAATGTGTAAATGTTGGAAGCTCCAGTTTACCTAATAAAAATTGAAAGCTAAGCTGGACTCTGAGCTGGGTGCTGAAGTGCAGCAACTCTAATCTAGGGCTGGGTTTCCCTGCTGATCCCTCTGAGCTCGTCACCAGTGGCAAAGCTCAGAACCTACCGAGAGGGACTCATGGTGGAGAATGATGGATGTTCCCTTAAGGCTTTGACTGATGAGGGAGAACAGCTCAGTCTGCTAAATTGCCACAGTCTTGGGCTGATTTTGGCATTGATTTAGGAACTGCTTGGGTGTTCCCACAGCAGGTAGGGTTGGACAGCTGGAGGTATCGGCTGGCCCAAATGAAGCCATTTCTCCTCATCAGACAAACACTACACAGCCTTGCAGAATTACCCTGGCTTTCCTGCAACCTTTGTAGTTAAAACTCTTCGGTAAAGTGTTAACAAAAGACAGTATGAGAGGCTTTTTGCTCTTTCCCTTTCTTCTCTCCTGCCAGTCATTGGCAGCAGTATCCTCTGTTGCACAGTTAGGAAAAAAATTTTTGCTGCTATATAGTACTGTGAGGTTTTTTATTAGCAACATCAGACTGTAGTGTGTGCTAGCTTCCTCTTCAGTCATATTTGAAGCAACAAAAAAACCCCATTTTGCTTCTACACAGTTACCAGGTTGGAAATCTGAATTCCTAAGTTTTCCCTCCGTTCTGGTTTCATGACACTGCAAACTGTTACTTGTGCACTGCCATGTAAAAATAGAGCAAGAACTGCCCATAATTCAGGTGTTAATAAAATAAAGGTTAAAAGACGGATAAGTAGATTCCATCCTTTAGATGCTAAATTCTGTGACAGTTTTATTTTCTTTATAATTTTTCAACAGCACACAGTTCCAAGAAAAAAGTGAGAAATTAGTAAGATGGTTTTATTTCAGAAATACTTTAAGTGGTCATTTCTGTTGCTCTCCAGTGGGCAATGTCTGGGCATTCTGATATGGGGGAAAAAAAAAGCAAGCTTTGCTTCAACAAAGATTGAACAAAGCCTGACTTTCCCAAACCAGAGGCTTTGGAGCTGTTAGCCTACTTGCAGTTAATTTTTTCCTGTTAAATATATTTACTCTAATTTCACAGGAGAATGAATGCATGAGAATAAAAATCCTGGGAGACTGTTACTACTGTGTCTCAGGCCTACCTGTGTCCTTACCAGTTCATGCCAGGAACTGCGTTAAAATGGGACTCGACATGTGTGAAGCAATAAAGTAAGTACTACACAGAAGGCTATTTAATGTATAGAGACTATGAAGATATTGAGTAATTAGATTTCCTGTCAACATTCGAGGTATGTTTATTATCTGTAGTAGGATAGTTATGCATTGGATCATGTTTATCTCTTATCTTTGCACTGAGTGTGTGATGAGGCTGAACCTTAACAGATCTCCAGTAGGAGGAGAGAAAATGAAAAGTGTCTCCCCTGCTCTAATGCCCTTGTCCTTCCACAGGCAGGTGAGGGAAGCCACAGGAGTAGATATCAACATGAGGGTCGGGATTCACTCTGGGAACGTGCTGTGTGGGGTGATCGGCCTGCGGAAGTGGCAGTACGACGTCTGGTCACACGACGTGTCCCTGGCCAACCGCATGGAATCCGCGGGAGTGCCCGGGTGAGCATCCTCCCTGCTCGTGCTGATTCACTCTGTCACGGGCATGGAACGTGGAACTGTGTCATGACACAAATCCTCATAACAGGATGACGAAAATAGGACAAATGTGTACTCAGCAGAGCTGTAAAATGTTAATATTTTCTGATCGTGTTTTCCATGAGCTATAAAACCCTATTCTTAGGCAAGTGACTCCTTCTTGACTTCCCTTCACGAGAAGTGTGTGCATCTTCAGCAGTGCATTGTGTTGACTCAGTTAATCCACGTTGTACACAGGGATAATTGTACATCTGTGAGTGTAGCTAAGGAATAATTGTGCTACTTAGGTCAACAAGGCCAAGCTGTGTATTTAGCCAGTGCTTCTGCTAATGTACTGGTGAGTCCCACTTGATTTATATTAGCTCTGTATTCACCACCCCCACCCCCCAAAACCTACAAACAACTCATAAATTAAAATGCCTCCTGATGGGGAGTATCCAAGCAGGAGAGTCTGGAGCTGTCAGCTGTTGTGTGTTCTCCCTGTGTAACATTTGCCATGGGCAGAATGAAGGGAATGAGTGGTCCGGAATGGAAGAGATGAGGCAGAGCAGAAATGTAACTTGCCATGTGCAGCTCAGCAGGGCAAGGATTGGGTCTCAAGTTGATCTCTTGTAGCCTTTTTAAGATGCTCGTTGAAAAGAACAAATATGAATGTTTTTCAAATACACTAGCATCTGCTTTTTCATAATTTAGGAAAGTATACTTTTTTCCTGCCTTCAAAGATAAATTTAGAGATTAGAATTCATCTAAGAGCCTCCCCTACCTTTTTTTTTTTCTTATTTTGGTAGCTTGCACCCAAAAAGACCATTCTAAGACTTTTTTCCATTCCCAAATGAGACCTTTTTTTTTTTTGTGTCATGGTAGTCTGTGCAAATTAGCACTTATTAATTGAATGGAATTCATGTGGGTATATGTTTAAGCATTAAAATATTGGTTTCTTTTGATAAGCGATTCTAACCAGTGACATTCCATTATTGTTTCTATACCTCTAACAGCTTTTAGGTATATCCTTGTAACTTAAAAATTAATTTCTGCCAAGTGATAAGAGGATGTGAATATCAAAATATTTTCTTACATTGATGACTGAAACAGAAAGAAAACTAATTGGAGCTTGGTTAGCAGCTGCAACACCAGCCAGATTGAGGGTTTTAGTGTGTTGATTTAGCATGATTAAACAAGAATACAGAGTTGAAAAGTTTCTTTTGTTGGTAAAACAAACAACGTGACTCGAATGTGGCTTGAAAACATACCTTCTTAGTCACGTTTGGGACCACTGCCTAATCTTGAAAACTTTGATTATTCCCTAATGGTCATCATGTTTATATTTGATAAGCTGGTAAAGAATTAATCTGGTTTAAGATGTCACGCTGATTCAGAAACTTTATACTTAATACTTCCTATATCTGTACCTGTCTACTACTTGCTTATCTTGTGTGTCAAAACTAGCCAGGGGAAACACCTTCCACTCGTGGAAGACTGAGCCTGACAGGGAGGAAGGATTTTTATTCACTATACAAATCTTATATTATATTTGTTTCCTGCTCTGCAGGAAAGTGATTTGTCAGGGATTCGTCATTCCAATGTTAGGTAGTCCTGTTTGTTTGGAAGCAGTTTTGTCATTAGAAGCCAGTTAGAGGTTTAGAGGAAGTATATATATTTTGAGTTTCTGTAAATGAAGGAATTCTAAAGACTTTTGAAAGGATGCGGGAAAACTTCAGCTTTATAAGTATTTTCTTTCCAGTGACAGACTAGTTCATCTTCCTTGTGATTTTAAGTTATTTGCATTCATAACAATGTAATACACTGTTAACACAGAAAGGAGTAGTATAAAACTAAACTTAAAATTGCATTTATGACCAATTCTCTCTAATGTGTACATGCCTGAAAGATCAGAATGTGTTATTCTCCTGCCAGCATAGGAAACTGGGTGCAGTGTGCTGGGTGTGCAGTCCTGGCATGGCAAGTGCAACTGTCCATGTTCCAGCTTGCCTGTGAGAGCAGCTTTTGGTTATGTGCTTATCCTGGAATCCAGTAAGCAATTAGTAACTGCTGAGAGATCATTGGCATCTAATTTGGAAAGAAGTCTGCAGTAAGATTGGAAATGTCCTACGGCAGTGTGTGACTTGAGGGAGAGGAAGCTTGGTAAAATGGAAGTGGGCAGTGAAGAAACGTACAGACTTTTGGGATAAGTGGAAAAGCACAGAAAACTTCCTGCAGTACACAGCTGTGTTTTAAGACTCAGGGTACAGACAACACCCAGAATGCCCCAGTCTGTGGACGAAAATGATGCTTTAGAGCAAACTTTAAAATTTCAGTTTTGAAGGTTCACCTTGATTGCAAAACTGCATAATCAAGGCAACAATTAACTTTTTTTTTTTTTTTTTGAGAAGATTACCATTAGACAAATGAAAGTACACATCCTCTGTAATCCAGAACTCCTGCCTTTTGATTTGAAAAGTATTGAGGCAGTTTTTGTTCTTCCTTCTTGGAAGTTACAGCCAGTAGTTTTCAGGTCTTGGATAAATTACCTTAATGCAAACCTACTCGCAGCATTGAGGAGGTGAATGGGACAGTGATTCCCTCGTTCTCTGTAGTTAGGCAGGAGTGTTGCACAATCAACTTCCATTCTGGAAATGTGCCTTTCCCAGCCCTGAGCTAATGGATTGCAGGACTGTCAGCAGTATTCAATCCCTCTGTGCCAAAGAAAAGCATGGGAAGATGAACAATGTGAAAGTAGAACTTAAAGAGATGTTATTGTATGAACACAATCAAGTCTCCTGTTGAGAAATTATATGGAATGATATTACTCTGAAGTTGTATGGAAATAGATGATTTGGGATACTGTGTGAAATAGCATTTAAGGGAAAGTGTGAATAGGTACAGAAAAACACAAGCTGCTCCCCTAGAAGTGTGTGGGTGTTGTTGCTGTGTTACCTTCTCCTCAGATTGTTTCACTCACAAAAGACAGACTTTCGGAATTCTCCTCCTAGATAACAAAAAGCCTTCCCCAGCTTCTTTTTTTTTTTTCCCCCCTAGACTTTGTAACTGTCACCTCCCGTCCTCGTGCATTTCTAGCACAAAACAATCCTCTCTTGTGTTTTGTTCATGAGTTTTCCCTGCAGCTCTCACCATCTGAAACAACCTCCCTGTGAGGCTGTCTGTCTCGTGAGTCATCAGATCTTCTTTGATCGCATTTCTTCTTGTTTCCTTTATTTCTCTGCTTATTTCAATTTAATTTTATACTGATACTATCTCATTATGGGAAGTGTTTTTTTAGCATGCTCGCTATGGAAGATGTACTGTAGTAAAAAAAATTGCAAACATAATTTGAAATACTGGCAGGATTTTGCAGTTGACTGCCAAAGCAGGAGATGGCTGAAAAGCAGAAATGTCAGCGCTGACCATTGAAATGTAAATGAAATGCTTAATGTGACCTTTCTGTGAGTGTTTGGGTCTCTTGTTCTTTCTCTGTTCTCAGCCGTGTGCACATCACTGAAGCAACATTAAATCACCTAGGCAAAGCTTATGAAGTAGAAGAAGGGAATGGACACCTGAGGGATCCTTACCTTGAATCCATGAATATCAAAACCTACTTAGTGGTCGATCCCAGGGTATGTATGTTTTTAAACATAAACATTTATTCAAACGTGTACATACATTATAAGTACATAGGTTTCTGTGGTGCACACAACCTTTTTATCCAGGAACAGAATTAAAGCATGATGTGAGTCACCTGAGTAGCTTGGATTTGGGAGTTCGGGTCTGAAAGCACATCTTGCTGTTTTATGACATGCTTTTTAGATTGAAAGTAGTGTTATTCCAAACCCTCCTATGTGGCCCACTCAGAGTAAAAACACATATTTGACTATGTATTTGTGTGAAGTGTGTCTCACAAATCCAGGTCAAAAGGTGAGGATGGAGGAATGAAATAATACCTTTACTGCATGGCCACTCTCAGATAATATATTCCCTGTAAAATAGCTTCAGACATCTTCCTCATACCTTAAAAGTAAGATTCACCTTTTTTTCAGGGTGTGAAGTTAGCAGCTCTTGGTTGCCCCTGGGAGCCTGGTAACTACAAACACCTGGAGTATTGCTATTTTGAACTGGCTTGTGGTTGATGAGTAAAATATTTCAAATGAGAAAAGAATGCAGACGAGGAACTTTGTTCCTTCTATATCTTTACAGTAAGGAACAGCATAGAGCCACTTTTAATTAGCAAGAACTCAATCTTTGTTCCATTTTTCAAAACTGCAATCTCCCTAAATGCACACAGCACATGCTCTAAGAAGAAGGATATAAGTCTATTTAAATGTGTCCTGCTCCCTTGAAGATACTTGTGAAATGTTAGAGAATAACCAGGCACTGATGTCTTGGTTTATTCTGTAGTTTTATCTTCCTTGTAGTTCTCCAAGGGTATTGCCAGATACCCTGTCTATACTGCCTGACTCAGCACCTGTGACACAGGGATTTAATCTAATGTGGAGTCTGTAATTTGTGGGATCTTCTAACCACTGTTTTGATACACCCCATCTCAGGAATTTGGAATCCTTTCCCTGCTGTTGTGCTGACTGCAAGGAAAGTGTATCTGCTCATAAGATCCTGTGAGCCATTGCATCATTGTAAATAAGCCTGGAAGTTTGGCTGATGCAGTGTTGCAAGCAAAGGCTTGTAAAGGCAGCTGAAGCAGTTCATTGTGTATGCTGTGATTTGCTTTAGCTCACGTTAATTAAACGAGATAAAGGAATTGAGGTTGGCTGACATGTTGCTGACGTGTTCAAGTCCTACAAAGTGGCGATGTTTTATAGTCTTACCTACTCGAGTACACAGAGCTTCAGTTTTCTGTAATTTGTCTAAATTTCTGTTCTCTAAATGAATGTTTTGTCTGTTAGTCCAAACAATGCCTACCAAACAATCACCTCCCTAAAACACGAGTTAACGACGGGCTGAAGATGCGAGCGTCGGTGCGGATGACGCGGTACTTGGAGTCCTGGGGAGCAGCCAGGCCCTTTGCCCACCTGAACCACAGGGAAAGTGTGAGCAGCGACTCTTCAAGCTCTCAGGGAAGGCGAAGAAAGGTGAGGTCTCAGGTGGTGATGTGCAATCTACAACTGCAAACTGCTCCTGCTGTCCATAGTGAGAGACTCAAGATCTGACATGATTTTTGTGGCTGAATGTCTGCTACCCTACCCCTGGTGTTCAGTGTGCACACAGAACTGATGAGGTATCTGTGCAACATCTCTTCCTGTCAGCATGCCAATCTCTAGCAATCATAGCACACCTTCAAAGTAAAACTCTCTTTTCTTCCTATCTTTTTTCCATCTTGGAGTCCTGCATGCAATGTGTGGCTTTGGAAAAAAAGATAGATGCACTCAATATTTACTTGAAAAGTATGGAAAGTAAATATCCCTCCACCTGCTCTCCCTGCTATTGGATTTTAACTGTAAAGACTTTTTAAGATTACGAATTGTTATGATTTTTAAGTTTTTAAAATACAAGGAAACTCATTTGTCCTTCTATCTGCCCTTCCCAAAAGCTGGAAGTAGGAGATGCACATGGTTTCAGGTATGGTCCTGGAGGCACAGCTGTAGTAAATTTTAATTTAAATATCAATCCATTCAAGTTTGTGAAAGTGGGTTCTAGTCTCCTTGCCTCTGCTGGTGTTAGTTATTTTGGTGTGTAGAGAAAAATGAGAGAGAAGATTTTTTAAAATTATTTTCTAACAACTTTTTTTGGTCAGAAAACACTTCTCACTTGTTAAAGCAGAAAACATTGCTGGAAAGGGTTGACTTTTATAAAGTTCTCCATTTGAGAATTGTTCTGGATTTTAAAAAATTTCTGAATAAATGTTTTTGGCAGTTTCTTGAGGCTTGTTTGTAATAGTTGTTTGTCATTCGCTAAGTGTGCAACTTATTCTTAATTCCTTTTTTTATTTAGGAAATACCTTTGTGTTCTACCGGGCGCCAGAGAACTACTGATAGGTTTGTCAAGTACCTTCTTTCCTTTCTTTTGTGCTCCTGTGCTCTTCTTGCAGTTCAGTGTGCTGTAAGCATGTGATCATTTGGTTGGTTAATCACTGTGTGTATGGTATTCCTGCATCAGAAAGGTTAAAATCTTTGGCCTTTAGAAGATTTCTCAGCTCATGTTTGTTATTATTAGCAGACTCCAAGAGGAGCTTCCCCCCTCCTTGTCTTACTGAACCCTCAGTCATTCAGAATCCATTTTGCTTGCTGGGCTGCAGCGGGATGGAAGGGAGTTGGGAAGGGAGAGCCCTAAAAAGCAGTGGAAAGATTTGGTTTTGGTTAGTGTGATTGCTTTCCAACATAACGTGATCAGGAATTGGCACTTACAGTGGTACCTGTGGCACTGAGTTAGGTAAGGAGCTGATTTTCACTTGTGAAACATTCCCCATTTGAACATTCCCATTCATCAAAATGCTGTCTTGAAAAATGCCTGATTTGAGTAACCAGGGAAATGCTTAGTAAAGTGCTCCTAGATGTATTTATTTATCACTTTGGAGCATCCCTGTTTAAGTTTTCTCTGGAAGCTCACCCCACTGTGGGTTGAGAAAGTCTGCTCTGTACCCATTACTTGTTTCTGAACAGCATTTGTGATAAAGACTTCATTTCTTCCTCAGAAATTCATCTCAGAAGGGGAGGATAGAGGAAGATATTTATGATGAGATGATGTCAACTATTGAAGGCCTCAGTTCGACTAAGTATGCAGTACTTTATTTTTAATTCATCTTTTCTTTGATATTAACCTCCTTTCTCAATTTAAGTCTAGGTAGGGAATTTACTTATCAAAAATGAAAAGTTATCAGGATTTTTGTCCTGCCTTTTTTTTTTTGGTCTTTGTTTTTTACTTATTTTATTTTCTTTTTGGTTCCCATTTGAATATAAGAGTATTACTGCATTATTACAACAAGAAGCCTGTGGTTAGTCTTGTTGTTCAATATGGTGTAGCATTATGAAATAACAAAATCATTGCTTTTTGTCTTTTACAATTGTCCCAAAATAAGGAGCTGAACTGCATTGTAGGATGGGATAGAAAGTTAATGTTTGTGTACATTTTATTAAAACAAGAAGTGATGTGAAATGAGGTGCTGTCCTAAACAAAAATCTATATATAAAATCAAAACATAGTTTTGGGGATAATAAAAGTGCTTTAGTGTCTGGTTAGCTGAAGGCAAATGATCTGTCAGGTGCAGGTGGTGCATTTGGCAATACGTTTGCATTTAAAAGCAAACGTAGACAATGGTGGTGGGGTTTTAAAAATTTCATTTTAATTTAAAACACAGTGTTTTAATTCCTAACAAATGCAAAACATTGAATTGGAGAAGAAAAACTCTTTCCTTCATCTAAATTCTAGGAAGTCTGTACCGCAGTTATTCCTAATAGTGTTCAGATATTATTTAGGGGAAGTTTTCAGAGACTGTGAGCCATCTCTAACATCTGCTCTTGTACTTTCCCATTTGTAAACCTTAGGGAAGGTTGGGAGTTACATTTTTCACGTTGCTGGCAGATGCTGCTGTCTGTGAGTGTTCCGGTTCTGCTGTCAGACGTACAAACACAGAACCCCTGGTTTGTTCTGCTGTGAAACACAAAGGCCTTGCAGAACTGCCAGATGTGTGTTGGCAGGGGCACCCCTGCCCCAGGAGCTGTGGGGTCTCAGCTACAGCGATGCTTTTGTGCTCTGTCCTTGGCCTCTTGTGTGCTCCTTGTAACCCCTGTCTCTCTGGCTGCAGTCCCTGGTGTGGCAAATCAGATGACTTCTGTGGATTTTCACTGATCTTTGCAGAACCTGGTCTTGAAAAAGAGGTTGGTAAGAGCAAAATAATCCTTTTTGGTCTTTGAATTGCACTTCAGAGCAGCGTAAGAATATGTTTGAAACTGGCTGTTTTCATTCTGAAACTGGAATCGGGAGGTGGCTGCACATCCTGGGAGGTTTTTGGTAACTAATGGAAAACAGATCTCATGAGTTGTTTGAACTGGTCATTCTTCCTTGAGAATGCAAATTGTGAGATTAAAGGAGATTGTCTCTAATCTGTGGTTAAATTCTCGTCATAAGGGAGTTAGTGGGAGTTTGGCAGTTTTACTATATAAACTCCTTCTCTCAAAAATAATGAAGTATAAAGAAGAGAAAGGAAAATAGGATTTCTGCATCCATCATGAAAATACTTTGCTTTCTGTGGCTGTTTCATAGTATATATAATGCTGGTATTTGTTAGGTACATTTTACTTTTTCTCTTTGAATAACTGCTACTTAATTCACTGTGCTGTGGTGTGCTGTATGCAGTCACTGGTGTGGGTGTGTATATACACTTTAGGATTACTTCTATGTAAGTCCTTTTTTGATAAGGATTTTGACCACGGGCATCTGTGGAGTGCTGAATTACATTCTTCCTGGATTTCCCTCTAGGCTGGAAACTATCCTTTGGACTGGGGCTGTTCTTCTTGAAAGATGTTCAAATGTTTGCTTTTTTTTTTGGTGGTTTTCTTCTGTTTTAGTTCTAGATATATTTTAAATAATACAGTATAAGCTTGAAAATAGGTATAATCACAAAAATGTACTAAAATTAAGAAAAAGCAGCCTTGACGTTGCCCTGATGTTCTATTCTCATTTGTGTTTCAGTATCGCACCATTCCTATCCTAAAACTCAAGAGTTACTTCGCATGTGCCAGTTTTGTGTTCCTCTGTATATTTGTGATACAGATGTTCATAATGCCAAAGTAAGTGCTGGTATTTTAATTATTTATTAATAATTAATAGATAAAGTGAAACTCCTGTGCATGGGACTTTTTGGAATTCATGAGGGTTTACATTTAAGAAACACCTTTTAGGACTAGGGTACCCCTTGATAAAGGAGTGCATTCATATTGTTGGCAGAAGGGCCTAGATATCAGTATGAAAATAACATAGAAATATTTTTTTAATATTCTGTTTTCTTAGCACACAGAAGGAGATGGTCAGCAAAGTGAGAAATACTATTTTATAAGAACAGCTGGCTGTAAGCAGTAGGAAAATGGGATTTATCTGGTTAAACCATGTTCAGTGATGCTTTAGTTTGTAGAGCTACAAGGAGGGAACTCTGAGCTTCTTCTCATACCTCCAAGAAAGCAGATGATGGATAATTCTGAGCTTTATGTCACGTTTATTTTTCATGGCTGTGGCAGTGCAGTTTCCATGTGGTCTATGCACAGGGCCGTGGTTCAGGCCATCAGGAGCAGAATCTCTTAAAGTAGTGATTGTGCAACAGAGCAACCATAACCTGTGTGATTTTATGGTCATGCAGTGTCATTAGAAGAAAAATTGTATATTATATTATTTAGTGTTTTCTGCTTCTGTTTAGAACTCCAAAACTGGGAATTTCCTTTGGAATTGTTGCAGTCATCATTGTGCTTATTTTGTTTGTGTGCTTTGCTGAGAAATGTCTGGTGAGTTTATTTTTTAAAAAAGTTTCGTATTTTCAAAAGTGGTTGGATTATTTCAGCAACCTCGTCTACCTTTAAGGATGATGAATTAAGCTGGTAATTTCAACAGGAGGGACAGGAGCCTTGAACCTCAAGTTACCAGAAAATTCCATTGCCTGAAACAGATTTTCCTATCTGAAGATTGTTCCTGTAATTTGAAATTATTTGAGTGCCAAACTAGATGAGTAGGAGGGAGAAGATGGGGGTTGATTTTTAAAATGGATTTTTATTTTTATATTTATCATTAATAGTAATTTTGGTTGCAAATACTGCTATTCTCTATACCAGAAACAATATTAAAATCTAAATACGTTTGAATGGAACATTAGTTTTCGTAATAATTTATAAAATGACATGAAAATCATAAACATATAAATAATTTACTGGCAAAAATTTCATAGCTGTTAGAATTCCAGATTCATCGTTACATCAGTTAGGACACCTTGCAATTGTAGTTCCCTTTTCTTTGCATTATTAAACTCTGGCAATTACTGTGTAGTAAAAATTGGAGGATAAAGGGATGGCAAGAATGGGGACTGTCTATGGTTGGTTTTGATTTAGTAATTTGAAAATATGCTTTCAAATCTAAAACTATAGCTCAATAACTAAAAAAATACAACAAAATTGTCCCTGCATTTTTATTAACTTTACTCTAGAACTTTCAGTCAGATCATAATTCCATATTTTTAAAGCAAAAATTCAGAAAATTTTAGCACCCAACCTCTTCGAGGTAAGGAAGCATTGTCTATTTTCAGTTGGGGAAAGGCGTTAGACATTGACTCTGAATGATGAGATTCAAAGTTCTAAATTAGAATTCCAAAGATGGCTCTTGACATTCTCCTGCAGAGGAAAAGATAATTTATATACAGAAATATTTCTTCCTGCCTATCAAAGTGTTATCCGTGTTACCGTAACTCATTAACTTTGTTTCCAGAAGTGCTGCTCAGATCAGTGGCCTTTCCTGCGCCGTCTGGGTGCTGTCTCAGAAAAGGTGGAGACAATGCCTTTACTTAGGCTTCCTCTAGCAGTCATCACTATAGCTGCCTTGCTGATTATAGCCATTTTTAATTTGGTAAGTATCCACATTATTCTGTGAACTTCTTGCAACATCCACTGTTTAAGCAACTTCCTGTATACTTTTCATCAAGCACCAGATTTTTGCTGCTTTTTCTAAAGCCTGATTTGCAACATGAGTTGATTTGTACGGGGGTAATGCATGATGTCATGTAAGAGCACTAAAATAAAAGCTCCCAGTTTGTAGAACTTGTACCTGTGAGAGATTTGAGTTCTGGTTTACACCACCTTTTCTTGCTTTCGAGATGGCATTTATAACAACTCTTGACTGTCACCGTCATCACTAAGATGGACTTCCCTTTTTGTTAATATGGCTTCAAATGTTTGGCTGTGGCAGGTAGCACTTTCAGCAGTTCACTGTGGTGTCTGCATTCACTGGTAGTAATGTGGATGAGGGAGGGAAGAATCCAGCTAGGCTCTTTTTTAAAACCAAAGGCATTGTGGATAGTTCACTGCTGGAGTAAGATGGAAATGCTGTCTGTCTTTTCAATCTAGTTTGAATATTGTATTTCACCTGGGGTATCACTGTGCTGTGTTTCTCGTTTAAACAAGCTCTGTGTGTTAACAGTTCCACCTAACTGCTAGCTCACACTGAAAGTGATGTCCTCCTGACGCCTTGTGTTTGCTTTGCCATTCTTCTGATTCCACGGGGAGTTCATCCCCAAAGCAATACTGCAGAAAGTGCTTAAATTTCTTTTGTGGGGTGTTTTTTCTGCTGGCTTAGGTCCTTGAATTGACTCGCAGTGGTGTCATGTGAACACCACCAGAGACAGCCTGAAAGAAAACAGGAACAGCAGCTGTGAAACTGGGGAGTGAGACAAAACCACATGTTTGTGCCAGATAGCTGCTAGATTAACATAGCCATAATGTAAAAAAATTACCCCCAATTAGAAAATAAGTAAGTAAATGTTAACCTTCGTGCACCTTGTGCGTGCATACATGTTTATTACAACTACGTGGGATACCATTGTATTTCAATGTTTATTCAGTAGCACTGAAAAGGTAAATGCCAGGACTCTTGGTATGATATATGGAGAAAAAACTTAAAATCAGTGACTACCTGCTAACAGGTTTGTGTGGTGGTTTAGTTGATGTGTTTTGTTTTGTGGTTTTTTTCCCTCCAATAAATCAAGACTACTGAAGAGAACAAACTTGCCAACTTTACTGGATCAAATTACCTGTGTGCTACCACCTCTGTGAGTAGAGTACCATCTTAACTTCTAGGATTAAAATGAAATGAGTCTTGGGTGGTGGGTATAGAGTCATAGAATATCCTGATTTGGAAGTGACCCACAAGGATCATTGAAGTCCAAGTCCTATAACATAAGGTGGATGGCAACATTTTGATATATTTTCATCTTTATGAAAAGATAGATTTAAAAAAAAAAATTGTTGAACACAAAGACTTACTCTTGCCACAAGGCAGTTTTAAGGGATATTTTCTATTGTTACATATGTTTTTCCTGTGCATCCTTTAGAGATTTTCAAAAGCCTGGAGTACTCTTACATGAAACTGAAATCTCAGCTTATTTTTGACTCAGCACACTTGAAAGTCATTCTCTATAGTTTCTGTAAGGGTAAATTCAGCATCTAAGAGTGGCACAAAAGTATTATTTCGGAGGATTTCATTTTTTGTCTCTTTAATTCCAAAGTAGTATTCTGTTTGGAGTTCATCCTAATGTTTGGGAGGCTCCTTTGTCACCTGGCCACCCCTTTAGATCATGGACATATTGTTGAATGATGTGCAGCAGGTCGTGTGAGGATATTTTCATTCAGGTGCTTAAGACATGGTAAGTTACACATATAAAATACACACTGTACTCATCTGGTAATTTTTTGTTCTTGCATGTTTGTGAATCNTCTCTCAGCACACTTGAAAGTCATTCTCTATAGTTTCTGTAAGGGTAAATTCAGCATCTAAGAGTGGCACAAAAGTATTATTTCGGAGGATTTCATTTTTTGTCTCTTTAATTCCAAAGTAGTATTCTGTTTGGAGTTCATCCTAATGTTTGGGAGGCTCCTTTGTCACCTGGCCACCCCTTTAGATCATGGACATATTGTTGAATGATGTGCAGCAGGTCGTGTGAGGATATTTTCATTCAGGTGCTTAAGACATGGTAAGTTACACATATAAAATACACACTGTACTCATCTGGTAATTTTTTGTTCTTGCATGTTTGTGAATCAGCCTTTTGGAAACACAACTCATGCCTGCATTGAGGAAACTGTAAGTAGCGAATACATGCTTCTTTGAAAGCCTGATCTTTGAATATTGTGTATATTACTGACAAGTGGCAAGTTCTGTGGTTGCATAAAAGGCAGGGTTTTTGGTTATCTGACAGCAGAAAAGTTCTTCATGAAATCAAGGTTATTCAGCTGCTATTGCTTTGAGAATAAATGATGGCTTTGCAGTATTTTTAAATTTCAGACTTCAAAGTAGGTCTAAAAGGGAAAAACAGTAGAACTGTCATGATAATGTTTGAGTCTGAAAGATGAGAGGTGTACTTGCAAGAGTCCCAGTAAAGTGTCTTCATAGAGTGCAAATTGCTGACAGACTTGTGTTGGTGTTCTCTATGTAGTGGTTTCTTTTTCAGAGGTTTGACTTCAGGGAGAGTGTTCATTACATTTCGGAGGTCAGATTCAACCTTTAGGATGACAGAGTTGGTGTAATATGTTACATACGGGCTCCGATTAGGAGTTTCCCCATAAATTGTTCTGGTTTCATTCACTTCAGCAGAAGTGTTAACTGTTTAGCCAAGAATCTCACAGTTCTGCAGTAGGTCTGTGCTATGCTGGGTGAGAAAACTGTGCTTGGTGCATAATGAGCAATGAATTCTTGAGAAGCAGAAGCTGAGGTAATTTTGGAGTGGTTTGTAGACTAAAGTATGCCAGCTGAGCAGCTCACACCTGTGCCCATGGCTGCAGGGGCCAATCCTGCCTGCACCACACACTTGGTACCACGTTTAACGCTGCCAGCTGCATGCTGACCTTGGACAACTTGCCTGAACTGTGATTCCTCTGAAAAAGTGCTCAGCAATTCCACTGGATAATGGCCATAGCTTGATAATGCTTATTAGCATCAAAGTTCTTATGAAGAAGTTGTGTCTAAGGCTGGAGAACAGGTCATGGTCTTCACACGTCACCGGTGTGGGAGACGGGAATGTGGTGTCTGCTTAAGGTTACAGTGGGAGGGCACAGTCAAAATAGAATTGGAATGCTGGACTTCCTGGTGCAGAGCTGGTTCCCTGGACTATCAACCTACTTTTGATTAGTCTTGAACTTCAATTGCTTAATTTAATAAACTTCAGAAAATAAATTCTCAACACTCTTCAGTTTTTATTTGGCATTGCTTACTTATGTTGGTGTGGTTTTTTTTTTGTTTAAATATTTTTGTTTACCTGTAAAAAGTTGAAAACATAAACTAAAATCAATATGAAGTTCATCCTTTTAGTGCCAGTAAAAATAAAACTTTAAGTGCATTTAGCAAGTGATGGTAATTTCTTCAGTTTAAATTACAGTGACCATGAACTCAGAGGATTTGCTATGATTTGACCGCCTCTTAGGCATAAAACCTGAATAATGCAAAGGCTCTTGAAATTCCTCTTTTCCAGTATTATGCTTACTGCTGTATACTGGGGTTCATCGCTTGCTCGGTATTTCTTCAAATGAGCTTCGAACTCAAAGTTCTGCTCCTGTCCATTGCTGTGACTGTCTACCTCATCATCTTTAACACCTTTCAGCACAGAAACTGGAACTTCTATGGCAACAGTACGAGGTGCAGTGTAAAGTTTCTTATTAATTAATGTTTTATTTAAGGAGGTAGATTTTTATACACTTACTGGAATATTGAAATATCAAAGTCATATAAGTCAGATGTTGCAAACCTTTCTGTAAAGTTAGTGACATAGAAATCATATTAGATCATGTGACTTTTTTTTCTTTTTAAACAAAGTTTGTGTTTTCTGAAAAAATTCTGTAATGTGACATTGGAGATCCCTGGAAGCCTTGGATTACATTAAGGACTAGGGAGTAGAATATTCTTGTCATAATAAGGTTGATATGTTAAACCATGAAGAAAACCCTTGCTAAAAGTCTGATGCTCAAGCTGTGCCTGTGAGACCTTGATAGTCAATAGGATGGTGAACTCTTCATGTACTTAACCTTACTAAGAGCAGGCATTTTGAAAAGAAACAGCAATTTACCTGATCTAATTGAAGAAACTGAAAATACATAAGAGAAATCACATGCAAAGGTTTTACTGTTCATTTTTAAGTCTCAGATTCCTCAGCGTAGTCTCATAGCTGAAAATTGGAATAAGTTTATTTTGCAGGGGTTCTGAGCTGAGCACCTTAAAAAAGCCTGAGTGAGCTTAATCATTCATAGGATGAGAATTTAGTTTGCATTTCTAAAAATTAATAGATGTGGTAAGACTGATCTTACTATGAATATGAATAGTGGCTCAGACAGAGCTATGATTTAATTGCTATCCTTGTTTTAGAAATTCAGGTTTTTATTTGTTATTGTCTGTCCTGCCACAAGTAAGAAAGTTTCTTTCCCTACTTCTGGGTTTTGTTGGCTGTGTTTTTGTAGGGCGGTGTGGGGTGGAAACTGAAACTCAAGTCTGGTAGAAATTAAGATGGCTCCACTAAGATAAAGCCATGTTTACTTGAACATCTCACTACAACAGCTACTTCACAAGGTTTCAGCACCCAGTGTGTCCTGGTGTGAAGTGCATCAGTCCGTGTATTGGTGTGGCTGATAACCCTCTCTCGTGGTTAGGACAGGACCTGTACCCAGACAGCCACTGGCCCAAATGAGCAGTGATGGTGTGGAGCAAACCTGAACAGATACCCTCTTCCCCCCACCTCTCACCCCAACCCTCCACCATGCAGATTTTCTTAAAAGCATTCAGATGACTTTGTGTTGCTTTCTTAATTTCAGGCTTTTCATCAAAGAGCCAAGGATAATGACTAATTTATATCTGGTTCTGTTTTACATAACCCTTGTTCTACTTGCAAAACAGGTATGTATTTAAAACACAATCACTTAGTTCTTTCACTTGCAGCAAGTTGGTTTAAATAAAATGCAAGAGTATTGTTCCTTGAAATGGTGCTTTAAATTAGTATATATTTTTATCTTTTTTAATATTCTGCTCTTAGTTGTTGATAACATACTTACTTGTAATTAGTTATAGGTAATGCAAAAATTTTTACTGTGAGAAGATGAGAATATTTTTATAGCTTTCAACAGTGTTTGCATCACAAAAGTGAGAACTTCCTGATTCTTCCAGTTTGGATCTATCTGTACTTGTATGTCAATATTCATTCTAAATCAAGGTAGCAGTTCAAGATAAAATAATCACTATGTTATTAAAGTGTCATTTTGGTAAATGCACCTGATGGTACCAAATGCATTCAGTCTTACTGGCTGCTTAATATTTTTCTGACATTTGTTCTCAAAGCACATTTTTCATACCTATACAGGCTCAAAAGGCCTTGAAGAAACTATTTTACTAATATGCTTTTTGAAAAAATTGCCTAATATTTTTCAGTGAGTTATTTTATGGATTTATATTATCACATTTGGTCTCTTTGCAGATTGACTATTACTGTCGACTGGATTGTCTGTGGAAGAATAAGTTTAAAAAAGAACACGAACAATTTGAAACTATGGAGAATGTTAACAGACTTTTGCTGGAAAATGTACTTCCAGCACACGTTGCTGCATATTTCATTGGCGAAAAACGAAATGAGGTGTGTTGAGTCTCTCCTGTGTGATTGTTTTGGTCTGAGCCTGGCC
>WBMZ01011162.1:0-37759 GCA_013400975.1 Atrichornis clamosus
GGTTGTGCTGGTTAATGATAGAACAACGATGAAAACGGTCTTATTTATTATAAATGATCCGGTTTTGCTTGTGCATCATGGTCTTCCGGTGGGGCCGGCACCTGCACCCCTGTATCAGACAGTGTCCCGTCCCGCACCCCGCGGAATCCCCCCACGGCCGATGCAGGAGCAGGAGCCAGGGCCTCTGCGGGCTTTTATATCCCAAAAGAGCCGCTAAAGAAATTAACAACCCAAACTCAACCCGACCTTCCCCACATGCAGCAACCCCCTAGTCTCCACCCGGGTTGGTTCCATCTTCCCACCCTCCTGCCAGGGGTCTAGCAGCACCAGAAAACCCCCAGCCCAGGAAGTGGGTCCAAGACCCCATAGTGCCTCCCTAGCATGGGCAGGACACGATGTTACCACACGAGTTTATTTAAATAAAACTGAACACAGATGCAGCGTTGCGACCGGAGTGATGGACCAGACAAGCGATGCGATGGGGACATGGCGGCCAGGGCGGGCAGGCACTGCGAGCTCTCGCGGTGACCCACCCTGGCCCCAGCTCCATGGGGGCCTTGGGCGAGAGGAGAGGGCCACCGCCATTCCTATGCTGTGGCGAGGACAGGCTCCCACTCCAGGACCCCCGTGGGTGCAGGTGCCCCCCGCTGCCATGGCTGCACCGGGCTGGGGTTTCCTTTTCATCTTTTCAGAAACCTGAAGCAACATCTCTCTCCTCCGTGCCGTGGCCTCCCACTCCAACAGCCTGCCAGGATGGCACGCTCTCTGCCGTGGGGGTCCTGGGATCATGGGTGTCCCAGGAAGATGAGCAGCATACGGCACCCCAGGCCAGCCCCCGAGGACTCAGTGTTCCTTCTCGCTCTCACTGTGGGCAGGCGGGACGCCAGGCAGATGTGGCACTCGCTCGCACCAGGGAGACAACAGAAATAAATATGGGGAGGGGGTGGTGCAGGCCAGGCCCCAGCGTGGGGCTAGTGCCCGTCCACAGCCCCAGCCCCCAGCACAGCCGTGCTCCTTGCCCGAGGGACATCGGCTGGTTATGGAGACAGTGGGTTCCCCCTGGAGCTGTCGGAGACCGCGATGGTGTGTGACAGTGCAGGGCGAGGAGCGGGCTCAGACCTCAAATGTCTATGGTGGGGGGCGGCGCGGGGGGCGTGGGCACGGGCCGGGGCTAGTACTCGTCCTGGTCCTCTGGTGGCTGCTCCTCCAGCTCGTCATCCTCTGGTGGGGCAAAGCCCTCCTGGGGGAAACATGGCCGTCAGCATGGGGGTGGCACAGGTGGGCCGCCAACCCTCCCCCCGTGGCATGGCATGAGGGCTTTGGGAAAGCCCAGCCATTTCCCGGCACTCCAGGGAGCAAACAAGGCTGGGAGTGGCCTGGAGAAAGGGAGACCCTCCCCTTCCCTTCCCTGGGCCAGGGAAGCCCAGAAAGCAGGATGGGGACATGGGTCCCGGGGGGGTCCCACGGTGCCCGGCCCTCACCTCTGTGGCGTAGAGGACGCTGATGATGCCAGTGATGATGGGGCTGTTCTCATTCTCGTGCTCCTGGCAGATGAGCTCAATGTCCCGCAGTTTGCTGAAGTAGAAATCCCGCTCCTTCTCCAGCCCATCCACTGTCAGTTTCAGGTCCATCAGCTGCAGGAGGGAGAAACAGGCGAAGCCTTCAGCATCCCCCAACCCCGTAATGCCCCCCCAGTCCCCTGGCAGGGACGCCCTACCTGCTGGTTGAGCTCCAGGATCTGCGCGTCAGCCTCAGTGCCACCGTTGCGGGCGGCGGGTGAGTTTTTCCGTAGGATGCCGCTGGGCACGTTGCCAAGGCGGGCTGGGTTCGGGGTGTTCTTGGGGCCAGTGGGGGAGGTCCTCTGGGGGACTTGACAGCACAAAGGGACCAATGGGTTAATGCCAGGGGTGGGTGTTGCCAGAGGGGATTCCCCCCTACATTGTGTGGGGGGCAGCAGTGGGCAGCAAGGGCAGGCAGAACTCCTGTACAGAGACACAGCTCCAGGCTCTCCCAACTTCAGCCTTCCCCCTGCCTCAGTTTCCCCTGGCAGATCTTGCCCCCAGCCCCTCAAGGCTGTTCGTGACTTGTTAGGGGTTCAGCATGGGATCTGGGGAGGTCCCAGACTCTGAGTTCCCACAGGGCAAGCCTGGCCTGGATCCCTGCTCCTCCGCTGTCCCAGTGTCCCTGCAGACCCGCCCGGCCCCCCCGGTCACAGGCAGGCAGGCAGCAGAGCAGGGTGCAGGCAGGGGTTTGGGGGGACGCCTGGCCATGGCCAGCATGCCATGGGGTGCAGAGGGCGGGGTCAGCACTCGCCGGAGGGCCCCGGACATTACCTGCAGTGCCAATGGGTTTCTTGGGTTTGTTGTAGATGTGATCACCTGGGTTAGGGGGGGGCGCGACGTCCTGGCCCTGCCGCGCCAGCAGTGGGTTGTACTCCTTCCCATCGTAGTTGGCGTCAAAGAACTTCTTGAACCACTGGATGAACTCAAAGTTGTCCTGGAACTTGCCCTTCACCAGACGCTCCACTGCAATGATCTGGGGGGACATGGAGGGGCCAGTGGGGCAGCACTGCCAGTATGGCCCCCAACACAGCAGAGACATTGGCATGGCAGGGACACTGGCACAGAACAGCACAGACCCCAGCAGAATAGCCCTCCATGGTGCAGCCCCTGCTGTCTCCATGGACCTACTTTGTCCACGCCCATCTTCTTGAAGGCAGCCTGCAGCACCTTGAAGTTGTGGATGTACTCGTGCTCCAGCTTGGCCTGGAACTTCACCTTCCGCAGGTGCACGCAGCCAGGGAAGAGCATGTCCATGAACTGGCAATAGGCAGCCCCTGTGCCAGGCCCATGCCCCAGTCAGGGGAGCCTGGGGGCACCCCAACAACACCCTCCCCATGCCCCCTACACCCCCCGAGCCCACCTGAGCAGAGCTGCTCGATCTTGGTGTAGTTGAGCTGCAGGGAGTCATTGACCCAGGCCAGCATGTCATGGCGGCTCAGGTTCTCACTGGTCACCGATGTCGAGTACACATTGACGGCCATGCCCCAGCTGCCAAGAGACAGGGGTCACACAAGCACCCCAGGGCACCCCAACCACGTGCCAGGGGCACTGGAACCCAGAGCATCCATCCCACCCAGACTTCACCACCAGGGGCACTGGGACCCAGGGTGCTCATCCCACCCAGATGGTGACACTGGGGGCACCGGGACAGAGGGTGCCCATTCCAATCGTGTTTCAGCACCAAGGGACAGGAGGGCCAGGCTGCCATAGTGCAGCCAGTGGGATGCCCCGCCATCAGCTGCACCCCAAGGTATGGCAGGGAGGTGTGAGGGCCTCCAGAAGCCCCATGGTGGCCCACCTGGCCAGGTGGACCCCTGCCCTGAACAAAGGTGCCCAGGGGAGTCAGGTCATGGAGTATTGCTGGGAGCAAGACATGGATGCAGTGCAGGATGTGGCTCCTGGGCAGGGGCTCCCAGGGCACACGGGCACTGAAGAGGGGATCCAGTCACTGCCAAGGGCACTGTCCCTACACCGGGGGGCTGTTGCTGTGCTGTGCGAGCCCAAGGGGTTGCTGGGGGCTGGTGCCCATAAGAAGCTTAGGGCCCCCCCTCTGGCCCCCGGTGCTGCCTAATCTGCCAGGGCTGGGATCGGGATTGGGGTCCATTAGAGCAGGGCTTAGAGGGGCAACATCTGCCGGCAGGCGGCCCGTGCCCAGATGGAGGGGGGCTCCAGGACCCCCTGGCTGTGGTCTTGGCATAGCAGTGCCTGTGCAGAGTGGAGGGCACTGAGCCCCCAACCCACTGTCCCCCACCAAACGTT
Organism: Atrichornis clamosus; assembly: GCA_013400975.1. Classification (NCBI taxonomy): domain Eukaryota; kingdom Metazoa; phylum Chordata; class Aves; order Passeriformes; family Menuridae; genus Atrichornis; species Atrichornis clamosus. Next base: position 3,822 of record WBMZ01011162.1, read on the forward strand.
TTAGTGCAACGACCGACGAGTGGGTCACTGTCCTGCTGCCCCTCCCTGGGAACGGGCGTCTCGGTCCCCCCGCGGCCCCCCCGCGCAGCAGCCGCAGCAGCGGCGGTGTTAATCCGCTTCCCTTCCCGCCGAGGGGGGCTGCAGGGCCCGGGCCAGCTGCCAGGCGGGGGCTTGGAGGGGGGGGCAGCCCTCTGCAACCCCCCCTCCCGCTGCCACAGCCCGAGGGGGTGAAGAGGGGCCTTGACAGCGCACATCTGTGCCTGGGACTGCAGTGGTGGGGGGCTGTGGGGTGCTGCCATCCCCTCGTGCCCGTTTGGCGGGGAAAAGGTGCCGGTGGCCGCAGTCCCCCCACTCTCGGGCACAGTACCGCGGTGACTCAGCACCGGCGATGCCGCACGGCTATGGCCGCCTGGACCCCACCGGCAGTTGAGCCGATCCGTCCCCCGCCGTGGCCGGGAACCCCGGGAACCCCGGGACCCCCGGGACCCCCGGGACCCCCAGGACCCCCGTCCCAGCCCGCCGTGTCACCGCACGCAGCCACGGGGGGGTCGGTATTTTTAGCCATCACCGCAGCCGCTGGAAGCGAGGGCCCCGCGCCGCCGCCATCCCCGGCACTGCAAGGTGGGCACCCACCCGCTTCCGGCACCGGCAAGAGCCAAAGCCCGTCCCGCGGCATCGCGCCAGCGGGGTGCAGGCAGGGGTGTCCCCCAGGGCTCTCCCCATCTTCCCCCCCTCCCCTGGCTCCGGCAGTGGAGCTGAGTCATGCGCGGCGCTGAGCCAGAGCCACGCGCACTGCGGTGCCGCGGCTGCCGGGAACCGCAGGGCTGGGGCAGGGGGCTGCCAGCCTGTCCCGGCGAGGAGCCGCTGACAATGCCCTGCCATCGCCGGCCCTTTCCCAAATAACCGAGGCAGCTCCCGGCAGAGCCGGAGCTGGACCCCACCACGAGCCGTGGGGCCCCGTCGTGCCGTTTGAAAGGGGGGATGCCCGGTGGGACCCGCACAACGGCCCACGGCTCTTCGGCCCCTTGCCTGTGGGGCGCTCGTGTGGGATGGGACAGGGACTCCCAGATCCCCCGCCGGGATGAACTGGGGTGTCACCGCGCCCGCCGCACCTCGACTCCCGCACACGCCGGCACACGTGAGAGCCCGGGGGAGGACCCTGATCCCGCCAGGAGCACCTTGACCCACCGGGAGAACCCTGGCCCCGCCAGGCACCGGCGTGTCCTGACCCCCGAGCGGGGACGCCGCCCGGGGCGCGCGGTGCCACCCAGCCCGTCCCCACCCTCCCAAACGCCTTCCAAGCCTCCGGCGTAGCGCCGAGCACACCCCGGTGTAATGACAGGGCAGCCAGGGCCTGCGGCACCCTCCGACCCACTGCCGCCCCGACGCTGGATGAGGGACGCACCCAGGGCCGGGAGCCGCCGGCCCGGCTGGTTTGCCGCCGGCTCTTGCCAAAAAAACCTAATAAAAATAAGAATTTAGCCCTGATTCCCGGCAGGCCTTGAGGAGAGGGGCTGTTGTCGGGCGCCCGGCCAGTCGGGGGACGCTTACCGCTGCATTTTAATTGTCCGGCCCGAAGCTGCTAATCACGGCCCGACGGCGACCGAAGCCCCGGGCGTGCGTCCGTGCCCGTCCCGCGGCGCTGCCGGGGCGCACGCAGAGGTCGTCTGGCCCCGGTCCCACGCCGCAGCCCCCCCGGCCGCTCTGCTCAAACAAACGGGAGCAGAGTGAGGCCGGACGCGTGTGCCAGCGCCGGGGCGGTGGTGCCAGCGCGGCGGCCGAGGGCAGCACCGACGGCGGGCACCAGGAGCTGAGCAGCGCGTCGGTGCCGGCCCAGCAGCACCGCGGTGCCGGTGCGAACTGGGCTGCTGCGACTGGCGGGTTCTATTTTAGGAGCCGTCCCGGTGGCTTCTCAAGTGACAAACACGCGAGGGGGGTGGCAGACAGCCCGGCGGGGGCCGAGCGCCGTGTGGAACCGCCGCGGGGCTGCCGAGGATCTGGCAGTAGGCACGGTGGCCCGGTTGCCATCAGGGGTGGCCACTCACCCACTAACCCCCCCAGGTGCCTCCCAGAGCCACTTCCTCCCACCCCAAGCAGAGCACCCCCGTGCCACAATCCGTGCTGCGGTGGGCACAGGTGGGTTTGCCGGGTGCGGGCAGCCCCCAGCTCCGCACCGGCTCCATCCCCAGCACCCTCCCCTGTTTCCCGGTGGCACTGCCCGGCCCGGCCCGCGGCAAGGCAAACCGGCAGTTCACGCACCGGGAGCTGCCGGCTCCCGACGGCGATGCTCGGGGAGCAGAGTGGGCGCCTGACGGCCCAAATCCCCCCGCTCCGCTCGGCTCCCGCTAACCTAAATAACTCGGTACATACTCGGGAGCATGTGCAGAGCAGAGCCCTCCCCCCTGCTCCTGAAATATTAATGCCGGGCGCCGCGGGATGAGCCGAGCTGGGAGAGCGGGGTGGGTGGGGGACACGCTCGCATCCCTGGCCGGGACAACGTGCCCGTGCAACGCCGCCGGGGAGGGCTGTCCACAGCGTGTCCCCACACGTGCGATGGGAAGGACCGTAAGGGCTCACGACATCCTTGGGATCCCGGTCACCCTGCGGGGTCTCAGAGGGGCCGGGTCTGTGTGCCCCTACCACGGCAGGGGGACCCGCTCGGGAAGGTCTCCGGCGGGTGACGGGACTGGATGTCCCGGGATGGCGGCGGAGCACAAGGAAGGGTCCAGGCCCCATCCCGACACGCACGCGCCAGTGACACTGTCACCTTACCGGTGACACTACTGTACCGGTGACATCGCCGCCGCCGTGTCGCCATGAGTCCGAGGACCGAGAGCGCGTCACGCTCGGTGTGTCACGGTGACAGCCACCTGCCGCCCTGGACCGCCACGGCAAGATCCCGGGAGCATCACTCGCACCGGCACCCGCGGGACGGGACGGGACGGGCGGCACGGGCAGTACCCGAGCGGCGGCGGCCTGGACCCCGCAGGACCCCCCCAAGACTGGAAATCTCCGGGTGATGCCCAGGCCCGGAGATGGCCGGTACCGGCGGCAACGTCCGGGCCGGTGCTACGCGGTGCTGGTGCCGAGACTACAGCTCCCGGCGTGCCGTACCGGTGCCGTGCCGTGTCGTACCGGTGCCGTGGCATGCTGGGGCCGTTTCGTACAGGCGCCGCACCGTGCCGTGCCCGCGGTCTCGCGGGAGCCGCAGCCGGGACGCAGGAGCAGTCGCCGCTGAGTCAGGCCGGGCCTCGCCGCCACCGGCCCCGCGGAACCGCTCGGCCTCGCCGTTCAGCCCCGACCCGTTCCCGGGCCGGCTCCAACCGCTCCATTCCCGGCGTTACCGAACGAACCGCGGCCTCCCTCACCTCCAGACGCTCCATCTCCGGAGGCCCCTCGGCCCCCCGGCCTCGCTTCTCCAGCCCCGTTCCTGGCCCGGCCCCGCCACTCCATCCCCGAAGGCCCCGCGGCCCCCCCGGCCGGCCCTGGCGGGCGACGGCGGCCGGTGCGGGGATGCGGGTGATGTCGGCAGCGCTGGCCGCTCCCTTCCCGGCCCCCCAGGCGGTCCTGTCGCACTTACCGCTCGGCTGCGGCCGCCGCCGCTCCGCTTCCCCGCTCCGCTTCGCTGCTCCGGGACCGGGACCGGGACCGGGACCGGGCCGGGACCTCACGGACCGACCGCGCCTGCGCCGCCCCTCCCACGGGCGGTGCCAACAGCCCCGCCCCGCCCCCGATGCCATGGCAACGGACCTGCTCACGCCCCCTGAGCGTTGACAGGGAACTGGCCGTGCCCCTTCAACCATGGCAACTGATCTAGACACGCCCCTTTTTGCTGCCATGGCAATGAGCATGACCACGCCCCCACCACAGCAACATACATGGACACGCCCCTCTGTCGCCATGGCAACGGGGCCGACCACCGCCCTCTGGTGGCGGACCGTGGCTTCTGCACCGCCGGGACCCCTCGGGGACCAACCCAAAACACCCAGGGACAACCCCCCAGACCTCTTGGGAACCCTCCCCGAGACTGTTTCGTGACTCCCGGAGACTTCCGGGGGCCCCCACCCAGAGACCCCCCAAGACTCCTCTAGGAAGCCCCAAAACTCCCCCTGGGATTCCTCTGGAAACTCTCCAGGGCCCCCTCGGGATTCTTCAAAGCTTCCATCGGGACCTTCCTGAAGCCCCCAAGCACTCCCGGAACCACTGCCAGGACCCCTCTGGGCCTCCCCTAGGGACCCTCCCCCGGCTGCCTTCGGGGCCCTCGGGCACCACTGTGAGCTCTCTCTCAAAGCCCCAAGAGTCCCCTCTGGACCTTCTGGAGCCCCAAAATATCCCAGGACATGTGGGGCCCCTCCTGTAGCCCGGGGACACCCAGAGCCCCTGTGATACACCTTAGACAGCCCAGAGCCTGTCCAACATCCCTGTGACCCCTCATGCCCCCTGCACTCACCTGTCTGTGTTTGTGCATCTGAGCAGTGGATGAACATGTGGCAGGGGTGTCCCTGCTCCTGTGTCCATGTCCCCACACGTTTCCCTTGTGTCCCCATGCATGTCGCCATGTCGTCCCTGCCCCATGTCCCCACATCTCCACGCATGTCCCCTGTGTCCCCTCATCTTCCCACATCTCTATGCATGTTCCCGTGCATGCCCCCCTGTGTCCCCGTGCGAGGGCTCTTTCTGTTCCCAGCACTCTCCCGGGCCCTGCTCACCCCCAGTGCTGTGGCTGTGGGGTCCCTAATCCTGGCCCCTATCCTGAACCCCTATCCCAGCCCCCCCGGCACCTCTCAGGCCCTCAAACAGGCGCAGGCTGGGCGCTGTGAAAGGTCTTTAATGAGCAAACAACGGACGGCAGGTTCCTAAATTGGCCGTGCGGGACCACCTGGGGGGACACGGGACCCCCCGCTGGGCACCCACCGGCCCCCAAACACCTACAGGGACCTACAGGGGGGAGGGCACAGGGGGCACAGGGGACACGGGGGGGTAGGGAGGGGGTGTGAGGCCAGGGCACTCCCCCAATAGCACCAGGGGGGAAAGGGACCCCTCAGGAGAATCACACACACACAGACCCCCCCATTGCCACCAGGAGCAGTGCTGGGGACCCCGGCAGGTGAGGGATGACCTGGCATGGCCTGAAACAAGTGTCAGAGGGATGGGACACAAGTGTGCAGGTGTGCCAACACCTGCTGAGGGGTTCACCTGTGCACATGTGTGTGCAATCACCTTGCTGGGCCTGTGCAGGTGTGACACAGGTGTGACACAGGTGTGTGCTATGGACACCTCGCTGGGCCCGTGCTGGTGTGACACAGGTGTGACACAGGTGTGTGTGACACCACTCACTGCCGGGACAGGGGAGCTCGAGGTGGGCAGGAAGGCGGGATGTGGGGATAGGGAGGTGCAGGGATAGGAATAGCTGTGCAGGGATAGAGTGGGGGTGTGAGGGGGAGGAGTGGGGTGCAGAGGTGCAGGTAGGGGTCCGGGATGGGGGCTGGTGACAGGGGTCAGGGATGCAGATGGGAGCAGGGATAGGGGAGAAGGGATGGGAATGGAGGCCTGGAGTGGGGGTCAGGGATGAATGGGGGTGCAGGGAGGGAGGAGGGGTGCAGGGATGGAGATGGGGCTGCAGGGATGGGAGAATGGAGATGGAGGGATGCTGATGGAGACAGGAGGAACAGCAATGAGGATGGGGGTCAGGGATGGTGATGGGGTTCAGGGATGAGTGGACAGCAATGGGGACAGGGGTCAGGAATGGGGAGATGGTGATGGAGCAGAGGCAGGAGTCCTGATCAGGGATGGAGGTGGGGGTTAGGGATGGGGTTCAGGGATGGGGTCAGGCTGGGGGCAGAAAGGGGGGGTCCCTGCGTCTCCCCTACGCTAGTGACACAAACCACTTCAGAGTATTTCCACGTGATGCACAAACAAGTCAAAAATTCACTGATCCAAACCCAACGTGCAAACAGAAAAGGGCCGGGGGGGCACCCACTGCCCCCGGCCCTCCACGGCCCCTGGCCCCCACGCACGGCCCCACCGCTGGCACGGCCCCGCCGGCAGGACGGGGGCCAGGCAGGGCCCCCGTGGCGAGGGGAGCCCCGCCGGAGCCAGGGTCTGGGGGGCGCTGGGGGCGGCGCCTGGTCCTCAGTTGGGGGACAGGTCCCCGGCTCTACCAGATGCCGCTCGACCGGCCCCCGGGGGGAGCGAGAATCCGGGCCGAGGCTCGTTTTGGAACGTGGTCATCGATCTGAGAACCTGCCGGACACAGGGATGGTCGACAGGAGTCAAGGTGGGGATAGCAGGGCACAGCCCTGTGACCCCCTGGCACCCCAGCACCACTGCCACTGTGGGGACAGAGGGTGCTCCATGTTCCTCTGGCAGCCCCAGCACTGCTGGGACAGTGGGACCTCCATGTCCCCACATGGGGCCCCCACTCCCACCCTGGCTGTGTCACACACAGGTGAGCACTGACCAGTGCCTCATGTAACCCCGGCCTTGTGCCCACACCGACTTTTGGGACCCTCAAGTCCCCACATTCGGCCTCCGGGGGTCAGAGCAGTCCCGCTCCCACTGGAGTACTGAGCAGGTGCTGGCCGGCATGGAGCATCGCCGAGGCCACCGGCCCTGGCACAGCACGGTGAGCGGGGGCTGCCTGAGCATGGCACACAGTTCCATCCTTCCCAGCACAGACCCCCAGTCCCCACCTTTCTGGCACAGACCCCCAGCCTGCCTTGACCCTCAGCCAGAGCAGCCACACGACGGACGGTGCACCGAGGGACGGATGAGGGCTGGAGGGCTGCAGATCCGGGGATGGGGGCAACTCCCTGCTCTGCCACGGCCCCCTGCCTGGGAGAGGAGGGCTGCGCCTTGAAGTGGGGGGTATGGGGGTGATTGGGACACCCTAGGATGGCAGTGGGAACATCCTGCAGGGGTTTTGGGAAGAGCCTGGGGAAGGAGATGCCAGGACACCCTGTGGGGACAGTGGGAGCACACTGGGAGGTGATGGGGTGATGGGGACACTGTGGGGAGGGGGGTGGAGACACCCTGGGGGGTGATGGGGGCACCCTGGGGGGCCAAGTGCCCGGCTGGTGCCAGAAGCCACCAGATGCGGGGCTGCCCGCGAGCCCTGGGGTGGGGGCCGAGGCCGGAGTGCCGGGCCCCTTGCTGCGGCCCCACTCTTACCGGAGAGGCTGAAGCTGGACTCGTGGAGGTCCCTCATGCCCCCGTGTCGTGTGGCCGGCCGGGTGGGCGTATCGGCCAGGGGCGTCCCCGTCTCTTTTTTCCCAGCATGCACAACCACGGCCACGTCCCCCAGGTACGGGGTGCGATCCACACCCCGCAGCTTCAAACTCTGCCGGGAGCGAGAGAGAGAGCGGAGAGAGCGTCAGCACCCGCCGGGCTGCAGCCAGGGCAGCAGGGGGCCCGTGGTGCCAGCGGGATGACGGGTGCCAGGGCCCTACAGCGGGGTGCGGATCGGCCGGGTGGGGGGGCAGGAAAGGGGCTGGGGAGAGGGCTGCGGCTGGGGAGGGGGCTGCAGTCTGGGGAGGGGGCTGCAGCTGCGGACAGGGCACTCGGCAGGGGGCTGGGTGGGATGTGAGGCTCCCGGTGCAAAGCAGTGTCAGGACAGGAGCAGGGGCTGGGGGAGGTGGGTGACCTTGGCAGAGCAGCCCCTCGCGCCATCCCCCCAGCGATGCCAAGCCAAGCCAAGCCAAGCCAAGCCCATGCAATGCCCTGTGCCCTGCCCAGTCACACAGCTCCAGCCAGGTGCCCCAGTGTTGGCCAAAGTCTCCTTGTGATGATGCCGGAACTCCCGGCTGTCCCCTTCCCTCGCAGCATCAGCACCACACCGATCCCCCAGCCCACAGCACATGGGGGGGCCCTCAGTGCCAGGGACTGCCAGAGCTCCTGGGTATCAGCACTGGGCACCCCCTGCCACACTTGTCTCTGTCCCAGTGCACGTGGGGCCACTGTGAGCTGTGGGGCTGCCTCGGGGGACCTGGCAAAGGGTAGAGCCAGAATGGAGGGCACGGGGGACCCCTGATGCTCAGCACACACCTTGGGATGGCCGTGGGCCACACTTGTATTGGGACAACTGTCCCCTTGCACTGCAGCAAGGACCCAGGGGAGAGTTCTCTGTCATACACCTACCTGCACCCTGTCCCCTGCACAAGGCACACTGTGCACCTGTCACATGCTCCAGCATGGCACTGACCACAGCATGGCATGGCACCAGTGTGGCACAGGCCTTCTCTTGCGCTGCTGGGACCACCACAGCCACTGCCCCCTCGTCCCCTCCAGCAGCCAGCACAGTGCAGCCCTGTCCCACACTGTGGCACTGCTCTGGCACAGCCATGGCACCGCTCTGGCACAGCCACGGCACAGCGCCCACTGCCCCCATACCTTCTCCCGCTGCACCAGCTTCTTGTAGGCGATGTCCGGGAAGGAGCGGAGTGGGCAGAACTTGCCGGTGCCCTCGGCGCACATGAAGACACCATTCTCGTAGACCACACGCCCATGGCTGATGGTGACCAGCGGCACCCCGTGGCACCGCATGTTTTCGTACAGGTTGATGTCCCCACCCTGCACCTGGGTGCTGGCAGAGATGGTCCTGGGTGGGGGGACGTGGCGGTGAGCGGGCACTGGGGACACAGGGAGCCCCTCCCCAGCCCCCTACCATGGGCTGCACCTACTTGGTGGCCTCGGGGTCCCAGACCACGACATCAGCATCGGCCCCGGGGATGATCCGGCCCTTGCGGGGGTACAGATTGTGGATCTTGGCGGCATTGGAGCTGGTCACAGCCACAAAGCGGTTCTCATCCATCTTTCCTCCCACCTGCCACCAGAGTAGGGGTGAGGATGTGCTGGGCTGTGTTCCTCCCTGTCTCTCCCAAGTCCCTCAGAGACCCTGGGGGTGCTGCAGGGGCTGAGATCCTCGCCAGGACCCACTGGGGTGCTCTGGGGAGCATCTCACCCACCACCCTTGTGCCAGGGGGCAAACACCCCACAGGATGTCCCACTCCAACAGAGCCCCTGCGAGCCCCCAGCACCAGCCCCATGCTGGCGGTGCCGTACCACGCCGCGCTCCCAGATGATGTTCATGCGGTCCTGCACCCCACTGACACCATGGGGGATCTTGGTGAAGTCCTCCTTGCCCATGGCCTTCTGCTTGGTACTGAAGGGTCTGTGGTCCGACGCCACGATGTTCAGTGTGTCGCTGTGGGGGGATGCAGTAGGGTGGGGGACAGCACTACTAGGGCTGCTTGGGGTGCCCAGGGATCCCAGAACCCAGGGAATGGGGCATCCATGCCATGGGGTGCCTAGGGAGCTCACCGCCCAGGGAATGGGGCACCTACACCCTGGGATGTCTGGAATTCTCGGCACCCAGGGAGCAAGATGTCCTGGGAATGGGACACCCAGGAAATGGGGCACCCACACCATGAGGTGCCTGGAGAGCAGGGTGCCCAGGGAATGGAGCACCCATGCAGTGGGGGTCCTGGTGAGTGGGGCACCCACAGCCAAGGTGCTCAGTGAGTATTTGGGAAGTACAGCACCCACAGAGCATGTTCCCAAGGGCACAGTGTCCGGGGGGTGAGGCACAAAGAGCCCAATGCCTGCAATGTGAGGTGCCCAAAGGATGAGGTGTGTGGAGGGCACAGCACCATGGGAGCAGAGAGCTGGGGCGATGGCCCAGCTGGACAGCATGGTACCCAGGGCAGGACACCTGGACATGCTGGACACCAGCATGCCCGGAGAGCACTGGCAAGTGCAGCCAACAGGGAGGGGCTGCCTGTGGGGCAGGGAGAGGTGCCCGGGGCAGGTCTCACTTGGCGAGCAGGCTCATGAGGTAGGCGGAGGTGTTGGTGTCGAGGCGCAGCGGCGGCACAGTGACGTAGGCAGCGGCGTGGAACCAGTCCTGGTGGTAGTAGTGCAGCCCGGTGAGCGTGGCGTGCGCCGTGGTCGTCTCTGCGTACACCACCTTCCCTGCCGGGTGGAGGCACATGCGTGTGCAACGGGGTGGGCATGCAAGGGACTCATGTGTGTGCACTGTTCATATCAGCATCCCCATGTTCCCATGTGTGCTAACGTGTGTGCCCCGTGTGTGCTCACGTGTGTGCCCCGTGTGTGTCCCGTGGGTACGAGAAGAGCTGTGGGCCCAGGTGTGCACACCTGTGCGAGGACACGGCCCCACAGGTATACACGGGCTCCTGCACCTCTGTGTCTGTTCCTGCCTGTGTCTCTGGGTGCCCATGTGTCTCTGCATGTCCACAGCTCCACAACCCACAGCCACATCCCTCCAAGCCCACAACCTCCCCAGTGCCCATGTGTGTCCCGTGTCCGTGAGTGTTTCTGTGCCCACAGAGGTGCCCTTTGCACACATGTGTGCCGGGGAGGGGGGTCCTCACCCATGTCCCTTACCTTGCATTTTGGCAGCGGCGATGACATCCCCTGCAGACATGCTGGAGACGTTCACCAGGTACACAGGGCAGTGTGTCTGTGGGGAGGGGATCAGTGGTGCTGTCTCCCTGGCACCCCAGCTCCCTGGAGGGTCCCTGCACCCTTACTGAGGCAGAGATCCCCCATGGAACCAGGACGCTCACCCCCAGCCGGGTGATGCTCAGGACCACTCACCCGGTTGGCGATGGTGATGACACGGTGCGTGGCCTCGGCTTCCAGCTGTGGAGAGAGCTGGTGGTGACACACATGGCACAGCATGGTGGCAAAGATGGGTGGGTGGGTGACACAAGGCTGGGTGGTGGCAGCTATAGGGATGTCCTGGAGCATTCCAGCCACGTCCCGTGCCACTGCTGCAGTGACACAGTGACACCTGCCATCACCTACCTCTTCAGGCCGGCTGATCTCAATGCCCTCCGGCCCCGTGATGCCCAGATCCAGCGCTTCCTTGGCTCCCTGGGGAATTTGGGAGGAGGTCAGGTTCTGCTGCCCCCAGCTGGGTGCCCATCACACCCCCTGTGCCCCCGCCCTCACCTCGGCCACCAGCTCGCCATTCTCGGCGTGGACACGGGCGATGGCGCCAAAGTCGCGGCAGGCGCGCAGGACCTGGTAGAGCTCGCTGTCCCGCAGCATGTACAGGTCCTTGTAGGTCATGAACATCTGGAAGGAGTTCACCCCCTTCTCCCGCACTAGTGTCTCCATCTCTGCCTTCACCTGCGCAGGTACAGGGGGTCAGAGTGGGATTAGCTCCCCACATTCCACGAGGGGCCCCTGCCACAGGGCAGGGACCAACACTCCCCCTGGGGACAAGGGATGTGAGATTTGTGGGTGATTTGGGGAGTGACAGATGCTGGGGGGGAGCAGAGGGGATTTTCTTACCCCAGGAGGTACCTGCTCCAGCCCTCCAGCCCTGCTCTGCTGGGGGTGGGTCAGGGCTGGGGTCTCACTCGGCACAGCCGGGAGCCAGCTCTGATCCTGCTCCAGCAGCTTTGAGGGGATTGCAGGGGCTGAGTGTGCTGTGGGATGGGGTCTGGTCACCAATCCCCTCCGCCATCCCCACAGGGCTCATGCTGTGGGTTGGGGTCCCGCCAGGCTGGGACGACCAGCCCTGGGCACCGCAGTCCCCTCTATGGAACAGCAGCAGCACCTTCCCTGCCCCAGTGATGGGCTCAGCCCCACGGGGACCCTCTGCCCCAGGGGGACCCCTGAGCCTCTGCCCTGATGAGCCCGGCTCAGGACAGCTCAAAAGGCAGCCTAGGGGCTCAGCCCACCCTCCAGGCAGCTAATGGGATCAGCGGGGCCAGGAATTAGCCCCGGCAGCTGCTCCCAGAGCTGTGCTGGACTCACCTTGGGTGCCCACCAGGTGATGCCCATGTGCAGGGCATAGTCGCAGCACACCTTGGGGTCGGCCAGGCTGCGGCACTTCTCGTAGGCGTCCAGCAGTGACGTCTCCTTGTCGGGCAGGACGTGGCCGATGATCATCGTTGTGCCCCCCACCAGCGCTGCCTGCAGGGCACAGGGACCGCAGCGGGGGGCTCAGGATTCATCCCTCCACTGCTGGCACTGATCCTGCCCAGCTGTGAGCCAGGTGAGCCCCCAGGTGCCACGCTGGGGAGTCACATTTGGGCATGGCATTGTGCACAGACAGGTGGGGGTCCTGGGTGCAGGCAGGGACCCCTGTATCGCCCTGGCCCTACTCACAACTGCCCATTTGCAGCAGCACCTCTGGCTGCATGACACATCTGGAGAGCCCCATTCTGCCACCACTGGTGTACCCAGTGCCCCCCCAGGCCCAACCGCTGGATTTGGGGTGCTGGGAAACCCCAGCACAGAGGCCCATGTGGCATGGGGCTGCGGGGAGCCCCCCCGCCGCAGTGGTGTGGGCGGTAGGGCAGGCGCTGTGGCACTGCTGGTGTCCCCGACTCACCCGGCCCTGCTAATCCCCAAAGCTCCTTTGCCCATCGGCCCTCGCGGGAGGTGCCGGCGCGGTGCCACAAGGCGGGTGACAGTGACAGGGAGCAGGCCTGACACGGGGCGCCCGTGGGCACCACACCGGCCTCCTCCCTCCAGCACAGCACTGAGCCCCCTGCCCAGGGACACCAGGCACTCTGGGGACAGGCACGGCCAGCGCAGGCCTGGCACAATGGCTGCTCTGTGCCGGTGCTGGGGACAGCGGGACAAGCTGCAGGGACAATCTATGCTGGCTTCTTGACACTCCCAGGCACCAACACCCAGTACACAGTGCCACCGGCACAGGGAGGGCAGAGGGTCCCCGAGCTGGCACAGGGTGCCACGGCCCTGGCGTGGGAGGAGAGTTCTCACAGCGAGGGGACATGATGGATGGGGACATGGGGACAGGCGGTGCCATGCCACAATGCTGCTGTGGAGCTGATGCTGAGATGTCTGTGGTACCAAGATGCCAGGCGGAGCAGAGAGCCACCGGCACCACACTGAACCCCTAGGGAGCCCCCCAGAGTGAGGAGCAGATCCCCACACAGGGGCTCAGGCTGCAGGCATACCTTGGTGCCGTGGTAGAAGTCATCGACGCAGGTGGCGTTCATGAAGGTCTGGTGGAAGTGGGTGCTGGTGTCGATGCCACCTGGGATGACGAGCTTGCCGGTGGCATCGATGACCTTGGCACCGCCGGGGATCATCAGCTCGCGCCCCACTTGCTGGATGATGCCGTTCTCGATGTAGACGTCGGCCTCGAGGGTGCAGTCATCATTCACCACCTTCCCCCCCTTGATGAGGATCCGCATTGTGGCCGCGTTGGCCATCATGGTGCTGTGGGGCAGAGGCAGCACTGGGGTGACCACTGGGAGCCCCGCGGAGCCGGGGGTCACCCCATTGTCCACCCTCCCTGGAGATGCCCCAGTGTGGGCAGGGCTCAGCCCTGCAGCTGTGCATCCTCCATGGGCCATGGATTATCCCGGGAAATCCGTGGAGAGGAGGGGCACTGGCACCGAGCTGGGGGCTGCTGCCCTGCTGATCCCCCGCTCCGGTGACTCCAGCTTGCACCCTGGCCAGTGCCACTCACCCAGCAGACCCAGCACCTGAGGCAGGGCTGCCAGACCCCCATCCCTGCCACCTCCTGCTGCCAGTGCCATATGTCCTGAGGGGACACTTCTGGGCGTCCCCACGAGGTGACAGCACCTGTGCCCAAGGGAGGCTGCCTGCCTTGTCTCTGTGGGTGACCAGAACTGGCATGGACAGCACCAGGGCCGGCATCACTCACTGGGGCCTCTGCCCACAGCCCCATGTGGTGGCAGCTCTGCCAGAGACCCCCTCACTGCCTCAGCACTGCCTGAGCCCCAGCAGCAAGGGGTGTCCCCAGACACGATCAATAAGTCATTTAGTGAAGGTCAAACACCATCGACCCATCAGAGCAGGGACAACATGTGCCAACTGTGCCCACCCGGGGAGGATGAGGCAGGCTGGGATCCCATCATAACTCCCAAACCAGAGACCTCACTGCAGGGACCCCTGTAGAGACCCCTGCCTCACCATCCCCACTGCAGGGATCACCAGGGACCCCTCCACCAGATAAAGCCCAGGGCACTGACATGGGGAGCATGGCATAGTCCAGCATTGTCGACACGATGCTTGCACCAAGCAGCTCTGTGGGAACAGCCCCTGCTGCCCACCCAACCCTCTTGTCCCCAGACCCTTGGACAGGCACACCAAGACCAGCGCCGAGCCATGGGCAAAGGGTGCTGCTGCTGAGGGTGAGGGGTGGCCGGTGCCACTGCAGCCCCACTGTGGCTTCGGGTGGGTGCTGGGACCCGGACACTGCTCTGAAGGGCCAGTCCTGACCTGTGCCAGTGATTCCCAGCGTCCATCCCAACACGTGCAGGGCAGCAAATGGCCTTCTGGGCACTGGAGCTAATGGGAGCTGTGGTGGCTGTGAGGCTGGGCCAGGCTTTGCCAGCAGCTGGGCATTCCCAGAGCCACAGGCTGAAGCAGCTGCCGGGGGTGGCGTGAGTGGCCATTCCTGCCACGGGACCACCGCCACACTGTGGGGCACGAGTAGCCCTTCCCAGGCCAGCTCTGCCCCAGGGTTGCCCAGTGTCTACTGTGGGTGATCCCAGTGCCAGCTGGTGCCTTGTCCTGCTTCCCTTGCCCCGGCACAGAGCAGCAGGAGCAGCTGTCGGGGTCCTGCAGGCAGCCCCCCTTGGGAATGTCACTGGCATGCACAGCTGTGTCGCTGCTGAGAGACTCCCCAGGGGACCGAGGTGGGGTGGCAGTGACCTCGTGCAGTGTGCCAGGCCATTGTGGCATGCTGGACACTGGCACTCCAGTGGTCCTGTGCCCACACCTGCCCCCCGCTGACCCTGGCACACAGAGAAGCTGCTACCCCATGTGAGGGCTGTGCTGGGGGGCACCTGGACCCATGGCTACACTGCTGGGCATGAGGGGGACAAAGGGGTCAGCCCCAGCCAGGGACTCTCTGAGCCCTGATACCAGCCAGGGTGAGCAAGACACCAGGGCAGAGATTCACCTTGGTGGGGTGAGACCAGAGGGAATGAGCTGGTGCCCACTGTGCCACTGCGATGCCCACTGCCCCCATGAGCCCCCTGGGACCCCAGAGCAGGGCTGGGCCAGGCAGGAGGATGCAGGAGGGGGCGCAGGGGGGAGGTGGCACAGCACAGAGGGGGTGGGGGGGAGGTGGTACGTCGCATCCTGAGATGAAAGCGGGCTGCGGTGACGGACGGATCTGGAGCATGGAGCACGCGACTGCCAGTAGTGCTGCAGCACCTGGCACCATGAGACCCCCAGCACGGGAGAGACAGGGCAGAAGGGGCTGCCGTGGGTGGGTGGGAAGGGGGTGAGTGTGGCAGAGGGGGTACGGGGCTTGCAAGGGGTCAGGGCATCGCTGGGAGCACAGGCGTGGGCTGGCCACCATGCACAGAGAAGGGCTGGCAGTTCCACATGCTGTCTGTGGCCTTGGCCACCACAGAGCCACTCATGCTGCTGCCACTGCACTGCCTTCTTCCTGCTGCTCCAGGTGCCTTTCCCACCCCCTGTGCAGGGACCATCAACCACCCCCTGTAGTGGCCGTGGCAGAGCCCTGATGTCCCCATGTCACCAACCACCAGCCCCATGCCCAGCACCAGATGCCCACTGCAGCCTATCTGGCACAGCAGTGCCTCCAGCTCACCTTCAGTGCCCCCAGATCACACCCAGTGCTCCCACTCAGTTCTTCCAGCTCACACCAGTGCCCCCATCTCGCACCCAGTGGCCTCCAACTCAATCCCGGTGCTCACACCAGTGCCTCCAGGGTACACCAGTGCCTCCCAGCTCACACCGAGCATCCTCAGGGGCTCTGCCCCTCTGTCACCCAGCCCGTGCCACAGCGCCAGCAGGGCACCAGCCCTGGTGACACCAGGGCCCTTGCCTGTGCCCCAGCCAGCCGCTGCAGCGTGGTGGCACAGCCAGCATCAGCCGGCGGTGGCCGTGCTGGCGCGGTGGCCGGAGGCTTCTGCCAGACAACAGGCTTCCGGGCAGGGCAGAAACGCAGCGTCAGCGCCGGGGGGGCCACCAGCATCCCGGGGACCCCCATCCACGCCGCGCAGCAGACCCCCGGCTCGGCCACCTCGGCAGGCGGTGGCCGCGGCGCCGCTTCCCGGCACACAAAGCCGCGCGACCATTCCGGGGGCTCGCAGCCCCCCCCAGCCCCACCGGCTGCCGCGGCGGCCCCTGGCCGCGGGGACAGCTGTGACCCCGACAGGACAAAGGGACCCCGGTCCCGGCGGGGGCTGCTGGGGGCACCTGTTGTGGTCGGGGCGGCTGCCGGGCCCGGCCTTTGTGCCGGGGCTGCCGCATTGTGCGGCGCGGCGAGGCCGGGGGGCCCCTCACCGCTCCCCGCTTTTGTCTGCGCCGGCGAGACCCCGGCACCCACCCTGCCCGCACCCTCCCTTCACCCACCGCGCCGACGGGTGCCCCCGGCTGGACCCCGCTTTGTCAAGCTGAGCTTGGTGACCGCCACTCCGGTGACATCGACCCACGACCACCGCCTGTCCCCGGTCGGAGGCGGCGGCTGGGTGGGCATCGCCCTCCGCCCGAGAGATGCCCCGGGGAGGGGCGCTCACACCACCACAGCACCCCAGCCCTGCACCTGCCCTGGCTCCCTTACGGGCACGGTCAAGCTGGTGTCGGGGTCTCGCTGCCGGCGTCCCACCGCCCGCCCACCCGGCCAGGACGAGCTCCTGTGCCACCGAGCCACCGCCCCGGGAAGGACTGGGAGACCCGCGGGGGCCGCGATCGGCCGGCGAAGGGCCAGGGATGCTCCATCAGAGCCGGTGCCGCCAAGCCCGGGATGCTGCGCGCGGGCGGCCGGTCCCTGTCCCCGCGGGCACCTTGGCACGGCACGGCACGGCACGGCACGGCCCGGGCACGGCGCNCACGGCGCGGCCACGCCCGAGCGAGCGCGGGACTCTGCGGAGGGTCTCGGCGCAGGCTTCAGGGACGCGGGTGGTCCCATCCCCGCTGCCAGGTCCCCGTCACCCCCCGGCGCTGACCCCCGGGTCACTGCGGCAGGAGGCCGGAGAGGCGGGCACCGAAACGGGGATACTGCCAGACGCGGGGGGTCGGCCAGGGGTCCCCGGCGGAGAGCGGGGCCGTTCCCCGGTGTGGGGCGCTGGGCTGGGCACAGCCCCGGTGAGGGCCGGGCCCGAGCGAGGCGCGGGGGCGGTGCCGCTGCGGCTGGTCCCGGAGCGCGATGCGGGGAGTGCGGGGGGTCACTGTGCGGGGTCCGGAGGCGCCGGGGGTCCCGGCCCCGCCGGCCCGGGGCGGCTCCGCAGACAAAGCCCGGGGCCGCCCAGCACAAAGGATGCTCCGAGCCGGGGCGGGGCCGCCCGGGAGACCCGGCGGAACAATGAGCCGGGCCCGACGGGACCCCCGCCGCCCCTCGTCCCCCGCACCCCCGCCGCCCTGACGTTCCCGCTCCGCCGCGCCCCGCGCACCTGCTGCTCTGCTCCCGGTCGCGACAGGGCGCCGTCGAGGGAACCGGGCCCGCTCGGGGAGGAGCAGCCCTCCCCGGCGCCACACCCCGCCGGAGCGAACCCCTCGCGCTGTCGCGACACCATCGCCCTGTCGCGACAGGTGAGTCGCCATGGGTGGGCGGCGGCCACACACAGCCTTTCTGCCCAAAGACACCTCGCGAGGCGCCCCGGGCGGGGATGGCGGGGCACTCCCCTCCATCCATGCTGTCGAGACATCCGCTCCTGTCGAGACACAGGCACCTGTCGCGATTGTCCCACCCGTCGCGATAACGAGTCAAGTCCCGCCGGTGCGGGAAAGGAAGAGCCGAGCCCAGCCCGGCTCAGCCCCCCTAGCCCCGCTTTATCCCGCCCGCCCGGCCGCGGCCGGCCCGGCCCCGCCAGTACCTCCCGCTCCCGGTGCCGCTCCCGGTGCCGCTCCGGCCGCGATCGCCTCTCACCCGAACCTGCGCCGCGGGGGCGGGGCCTCGCCGACACCTCGGCCAATCGCCGCCCGTTCTGGCCGACGGAGGCGGGGTCTCGCCCCCAGCAGGGTGGGCTGCGCGCAGCCTGACTGACAGACGAAGGGGGCGGGGCCAGAGCCCGGGCCCCCGCCCCCCGCCACCTGCACGCGCCGTTGCCGTGGCGACGGAGCGCGCGCGGAGACCTCGGTGACCCCGTGAGACCCCCGGGAATGCCCCGTGACACCCTCGGGAACCCCCGTGACACCCCCGGACAACCTTGGGAATCCCCCGAGGCCTCCCCCCCCGACCCCTGCCCAGCGCCCCTTGCCCCCCGGGGTAACCCGCCCATAGCCCCCCCGGCACCCACCGGGTCCCTCTCCCTCGGCACTCAGTGGTCCCCCATGGTTCCCCCGACACCCCCAGGGCATCCCATCGCTCCCCCATGGCCACACATGACATCCCCATAAGCCCCTCCCAGCACAGCCCAGTAATAACCCGTAGTGCCCCGTACAGTCCAGTAACATGCGCCACTGCCCAGTAAAGTCCAGCAGCACCCAATAATACCCAGTAGTGCCCAGTTACACCAAGTGGTGCCCAGTACAGCCCAGCACAGCCAAGTAGTAGTCAGTACAGTCCCGTAACACCCAGCAGTGCCCAGCAACATCCAATATATCACATCAGCAACCAGCCCAGTATTCCCTGGACTGCCCTGGAAGCCTCCAGGTGCTCCTGGCACAGCCCTTTTCAGTGGCCTCAGGCTTCTGATGTGTGGGGACAGGACACAGGACACGATGGTGCTGTCCCCATCCCATCCCCTGTGACCAACCTGGGCGATTGGTGGCACTGGGCACCTGGAGTGCTGGATGTGGCCCTTGCCCTGTGGTGCTGGAGCTGGTGCAGCAGTGGGGACAGGGGGCTGGGTCATGCAGCTGGGGGGACCTGCTGCCTCATCCCTATCCAATGCCCATTTCCTGTCCTATCCCACCCCTGATGTGCCACGCTGTCTTCAGGCACTGCCTGGCTCTGCCAGGCCCTGTCCATTGAGCACCTTGGTGTCTCCTGGGCTTTGCCATCTCCCCTCTATTAGAGGACACCAGGGGCACATGCTCAGTTCGTTTCTGCCAGGACCCCCAGGTCCTTCCTGCAGAGCTGCTCCAACTCGTGTCACTGTCAGGGGCTCTTCCTGTCCCAGGGCAGGATGTGACATTTGTCCCTGTCATGTCCCTGCTGGTCCCTGCTCCAGCTGGGCTTGGTCCTGCTGCAGCAGCGCTGCCCTTGGGCACTGGGACAGACCCTCACATATTTGGTCATCACAGTCACAGATGTGGGTGGGAAGGGACCTCAAAGCTCAACCAGTTCCGTCCCCTGCCGTGGGCAGGGACACCTCCCACTATCCCAGGTTGCTCCAAGCCCCGTCCAGCCTGGCCTTGGACACTTCCCGGGATCCAGGGGCAACCACACCTGCTCTGAGCAGGCCGTGCCAGGGCCTCCCCACCCTCCCAGGGAACAATTCCTTCCCAATATCCCATCCAACCCTGTCCTCTGGCAGTGGGAAGCCATTCCCTGTGTCCTGTCCCTCCAGCCCTTGCCCCACTCCCTCCCCAGCTCTCCTGGAGCCCCTTTAGGCTCTGGAAGGGGCTCTGAGGTCCCCCTGGATCCTCCTCTTCTCCAGGTGAACATTCCCAGCTGTCCCAGCCTGGCTCCAGAGCAGAGTGTTTCCAGCCCTCTGAGCATCTCCGTGGCCTCCTCTGGACTCTCTCCAGCCACGTCCTTCTGCTGTTTAACACTGTTAAGACCCAATTAGTGAGAGATTCCTCTGCCTGAATTAAGGTGCAAAGGAGACCATACGCCAAAGTCAACAATAAGGATTTTATGTAACCATAAATATGAGGTAGGGAGATAGAAAGAAACAGAAAAGTAGAGAGGGAGAGGGGGAGAGAGAAGGAGAGGGACAGAGAGAGAGAGTCCCACCTCTGGATTCAGCAGTGTCCCATTGGTCCTTCTTCACCCTGGGCTCCTCAGTGATGGGGTGGGTGGCCTGGTTTGTAGTTCTGCATAGAAAGGGGGTCTGGGTGGCAAATCCACAAAGCCAACCCCTCACTATCAAATCTTTTCACTATTTATATATTTTAGCAAACAAAGGAATTACTGTTCATTGGCTACAAGTTACACAGTTCTCTTATTAATTAGTATTCTATCTTCTATTGTTAAATTATTCCTTTGCTTCTTATGCTAATTAGTCCCATGCTCAGTCTTTCTCTTCTTTTGGGTCAGTGGCTTCTTGGGTCTCTGGGCCATGAGTTGGTGGTCGCAATCTGTCCCTGCTGGAATTACCCTTTCCCCAGCCGCAAGTGATTCGGCACAGTTGCTGAGCTGGTTTTATCAGTTTCTTCCTTTTCTTGGGATTTCTCCCAAATGTCATTGTGGCTGTTAGGTTCTTTGTTTTGTATCCACTCTCAGTGGTACATCCTTCTTCCCAAGCTTTGTTAACCTCCCCCTAGATCTGAGATAATTGAATTTATCTTCCTAACACCCAGGCAGCAGTACCAGTTTAGATGGTCCCAGTTCCAGGTATCCACAGAGGTGTATTTGGGGGCTTCAGTGGCCATTGGTGGTCACAGCTGCGGTCTGTCCGTAAGTTGGGTGGTGTTTGACTGGTGATACACATGAGCAGTTGCTTTTTTCCACACTGTGCCACAGTGGGGAAATTTTGTCTGGACACATTAAACCTGGATGTGCTGAGATCTTGCCTCTGCTAGGTCTGGAATTAGCACCTTCCTGTCGCAAATTCCTCCCTTCTGTGGCCTGAACAGTGTTTGAGACAGGTAATTGTGCTCTCTTAACTCCAAACAGGCCCCAGGGCTGGAGGCAGCTCTGCAGGTGGGGTCTCGCCGGAGCGAGGCAGAGGGGCAGAATCCCCCCCTCCCCTGCTGCCCACATTGGGGGATCAGCCCAGGGCACAGGGGGTTCTGGGCTGGGTCGTGTCCAGCCTCTCACCCACCAAGTCCTTCTCCCAGAGCTGCTCTTGAATTCACTGACGTCCCAGCCTGGATTGATCCCGGGGGTTGTCCCAACCCAGGTGCAGCCCCAGGACTTGGCCTTTTTGTCCTTCATGAGGCTCCCATGGCCCCCAGACAGCCCGGAGACCCCAGCTCGCACCATCCCACAGAAGAGCACAGGTCCCCAGGCTGCCTGTGACAGCTGCCACACCTGTCACACCCACACACCTGTCACATCTGCCACAGCCATCACACTCACCGCTTGCCCACCCCATGTCCACCCACCAACTCCACGTTCCCTGGACCATACTCCAGACCCCACCACCTCGGGGACTGGCACAGGGATTGGGGGGCCCCAGGATTCTCACTGTCCACCGGGCAATGCCTGGCTGGAAGGGAAACTGAGGCAGCAGCTGCTCAGAGCAGTTTCCTCATCCACAGGTCATGGAGCAGAATTGCAGGGTCCCACTCTACTGGGGACTCTGCAACCCCACACCCTGGGGCTGCATGAGCCAAGTTCCCAGTGCCCCAGGGAGCTGGGCTACGCCCACAGCCCCCTGCACCTAGGACTGGGACACCCTGGCCCCTGAGACCCCATCACTCATTGGGACCCTATCACTGGGAATATAATTGGGAATATAATTACCTCTGGGCTGAAACTCCACCAATCACTGGGACCCCTTTGCTCTCTGGGACTCCACAACCACCTGAATCCCACCCTCGCTTGGATCTCATCACTGGTGCTGGGATCTCCCCCACCCAGTGGGACCCCACCATGCATTGGGACTTCAGCAGCTGCGCTGGGACCCCACTGCCTCCCAGAACCCCAAAGTCACCAGAGTTCCAGCACCTGCCAGGGTCCCACATCACCAGGACGCCGTCAGCACCTGGATCCCAACACCAGAGCTGCGATCCCCTCACCCACTGGGACCCCACCATCACCTCACCCACCAGGACGGCCACAGACCACACAACCACACGTAGAGGTTTTTTTCTCTCTTTTTTTTTTTCCTCTTTTTTTCTGTTTTTTTTTTTTGCACAAAACAGGACATTTATTCAAGTGTTCTCCAGCACAAGTACATTAGAAAGGAGCTCGTCTGTATTATACTCTTCTGGGCACCAAAGAAAAAGAAAAGGAGGATGGGATGGAAGCGGGACGGACAGACTTTCTACATCTGCTGCACGCATTGACCTTTATTAGTTCAGAACAGCTATGTCACGAGCAATACTCACACAGATACAACAGCGCCGGGCGCTCGCGGCACCTCCGGCCGTGAAATGCACAGTTCAGCGGCAATAAATAGAGAAGCGACCCTAAAAAAACAAACCAACAAAAAACAGGGGCAACGAACCGAGAGAGAAGTAGAAAATAAACCGGGGGGTTCAGGCTTGGGGTGGGAAAAGGGGAGGGAGAGCAGCCGGGGCGGCCGCGGCGGCGCCGGGAATGTGGCGGCGGAGCCAAATCAAAGGGAGGAAGGAGGGTACCAGCTCTACGCGCATATTCCTCGGGATGATGAGTACATGATTCCCACAAATAGTTAAGCGTCAGCTACTTCAATGTCTAGGCTAAAACACATGAAATCTCTCGTTTAGTTTTCAAGTACAAAGTTAAAATGCCTTTTTCTTTTTTGTTTTTTTTTTTTAATAATAATATATAAGAGTAAAATAATAGTGCTCTTTGAAACTCCACTACGAGAAACAAAACAGTCATTGTCCAGACAGCAGACTTAATTTAACAATATATATTTTTAATAAAATGTTTTAGCACCGTGTTTGTCCCCACTCCCTCGGCGGATCTTAAGGAATTTAGGCCTTTCTGTGTTGTTTTGAGTTTTCATCTAGGGCTGTGCAACAGAATTTGTCTGGTTGTTTTTAAAAAAAGACATGAGTCGGGTACGTTAAAAACTGAACTCTTGCCCCAGGCGTCCCCACGGTCCCCACCGCCGCCGGCACCTGTTCCCAGCAGGAACCTGCTTCCCGCTGGCACCGGCTCCAGCAGCACCTGGGCTGTGCCAGCATCGCACCGGGCTGGCCCCCTGCGCCACAGCACCCGCTGGGACCCAGCCCCCCGAAGGTGCAGCAGGGCCAAGAGGGTCCCAGGAAGCGCCGCAGGGCTGGGCCAGGCTGGTGCAACCCTGGGGGTCCGCCGGGACTCCCATACCCAGCACGTGGCCATGCAGAACCCGCCGACGGTGCCACAGGATGGTGCAGCACCAGCACCCGGGGCTGCAGGGCCACGCAGGGCCAGCACCCAGAGTCAGAGGCTTGTGCAGGATCAGCACCCGGAGCTGCAGGACCACGCAGGGTCAGCACCCAGCGCCACAGGGCCATGCAGGACCTGCCAACAACGTTGCAGGTCCGTGCAGGACCAGCACCCAGCACCTCAAGGCCATGCAGGATCAGCACCCAGTGCCACGGGGCCATGCAGGACCCACATTTGGCACGGCGAGGCCATGCAGGACCTGCAAAAGCACTGCAGGGCCTGCAAATAGCGCTGCAGGCCTGTGCAGCACTTGCACCTTGGTCTGCGGGGCTGTGCAGGATCCACAGCCGGTGGTGTGGATCCATGCAGGACCCACAGTCAGTGGCACGGAGCCGTGCAGGACCTGCAGCAGTGCTGCAGGGCCACGCATGACCCACAGTGCCCTCACACAGGACCTGCAGTGCCCCACACAGGATGCCTTGGGCCGTGCCAGCCCCGCAGATGGGGCCGTGGGGCCGTGCAAGGCTCACACTGCAGCAGGCGGGACCTGTGCCTGGTGCAGCGGTCCTGTGCCATCCTGTGCCATCCGGCCCGGGAGTGAGCGGGAGCCCAGAGTCCAGCTAGGTGCCCGTGGCCAGGGTCATCCCACCTCACCACCTTCACTTTGCCGGGCCCTGCTGTGCCAGCTCAGCTCCCTGCTCCCCCTGCACCCACAGAGGGGCCCCCAAGTCCCCGGTAGCACCAGGAGGGAGGGGAGGCGGGGGGGCCCCGGGGCCTCCCCTCGCCCGCCCCGCCGCTGTCGGTCCCAGCACCGCAGAGCGCCCGGGCCGCAGCTCGCTGCCATTAGCCAGCACCCCGCAGCGAGCGCGGCCCCCGGAACCTGCACCTTTCACAGTTAGAGAAGAGACAGCGACGGGCCAAGACCCTCCAGGAGCCTCCCCGTGCCCTAGCACCAGTCCCTGCCCCACTGGGTCCGGCCACCCCGCGGGCACCGGGGCTGCACCAGGCCGGACCCTGCGGCACCACAGCTGCCAGACCAGTAGCACCATCCACCGCCCTGCCAGCACCTGCCCGCGCCCTGCCCGCGCTCTGCTCGCACCGCGGCCCCTGCGGCCGGGGCTGCCCGACACCGCCACTGCCACTGCCAGCACGGTGTCCCCGTGGGCGCCCGTCACCCCCCAGCGGGGTACGGGGCCACCCCGCACGGGGCACCGAGGGGACGCGCTCGCTCCAAACCACGCGTGGGCAGGGGAGCGATGGCCCAGTGGCTGTGGTGACACTGCCAGGGTCCCATCCTGGCTCACCGGGGCATCGCCCTCCTGCCGCCGGCCCGGCCCCGCAGATGTAGCACCAGGGTCCGGGGCCCACAGCCATCCCCGTGCCATGCCAGAAACACCCCGGCCGCGCTCTGGCACCACTCCGTCCCCCCTGCCCTGCCGGCGTCCCTGCCACCGCCCTTGGCAAGAGCCCGTCTGCAGCACCGTGCCCCACGCCGCCCCGGCAGGCAGCACCCGCGGGCAAGGGGCATGGCCAGAGGGCAGGACCCCCCTGCTGCCGCCGGGGCACCGGGGGACACCCAGCACCGGCTCTGCCGGACGCCACGTACGCAGAAGAGCACCAGTACGCTGTGGGGTGGCGCCGGCGGGGCAGGGGGGCACCGCCAAGGCGCTTCCGTTTGGGACAGAAAAAGGTTATTGCATGACTCGGGATGGAGACGCTTCCGCCCGGCCGCCCCGGCCCTGCCGCTCGCTCGGAAAGGCCCGGCACGTAAGGCAACGTGGAAGCTGATGTCTCGACTCACCCCGCTGTGTAAAGCACCATTATGAAGTCAGGTTGTACAGTAGTAACAGTACCTTTTATATATATATATATCTATATCTCATATCTATCATATATATATAAACTGTAAACAAGAGGTAACAGCGGCTTCTAGGATCTGCTCTCTTCAAGGTTTCCGTGTGGTAGGCACCCAAAATACTGTAGAAAAGGTGTGTGTGGTGTGTGTGTTCCCGGCCTCCCTGCCGGGTTGGCTCCATGTCACCGGAGAGCGGTGCTGGTGGAACAGAGTGAGGCTCAGCCGCCGGGCGCTGGAGCCGCCGAGCGCTGCTGGGGCCGGGGCCGGGCCGGCCGGGCGCTGGCGCGGACGGAGCGGAGCGGTCTCGGAGCGGGTCTCGGAGCAGAGCAGGTCTCCTTTGCCTCCGCCTCCCTCCCAGCTGGGCTTTCCCGCTGCCGTTTCCCCCTCTCCGAGAGCGGCGCTGGCGACGGCGTCTCGTCTCGCCCGCTGCTCCGAGAAGTGGAAACCAAACCGACAGGAAAACCCAGCCAGAAAAGAGCGGAAAATTAAAAGGTTACCCAAAAAAAAATGGTTTTGGTTTTTGTTTCTTTTCTTTTTCTTTTTTTTTTCCGTTTTGTTTTTGTTTCTTTTCGCCGTTTTCGTTGTTTGTTTGCTTTTTGTGGTTTTTTTTTTCAATAGGCTAAAGCTGACCCTTGGAAATTCAGGAGAGGACACCGACCCCTTTCACTCGGGGAGACGTGTGCTGGGTTCCCATCGGGCTGCGAAATCCCGTCTCTCTTCTGGGTGCTGACTCTTCTCTCATTCCGTGTGTTCACTTCTCTAGGCATGGATGGGTTTGTTTCCGACTCGCTCCGTGTCACCAGTTCCTGCCCATCTCTAAACGCAGGCAAAGTATTCCTTCAGGGGCGCGAAGAGGTGGCGGATCACCGGCACGCTCCAGGACCTGCCGAGCAGTCTCTGCCGGGCCAGGCGGCTCATGTTGGACACGTCTGTGTAGTGCACCGGGAAGCCGAAGACCCTGTGGGACACGGGAGGGACAGGGAGGGGTCAGCGGTGCGGGCGGGACGCGGCGCGGTGACCCCGGCCCCGGAGCCCCCGGTACCTCTCCATCTCCGTGCACCACAGGATGTCCTCCTTCTCGTTCATGAACACAGGGAAGTGCTGGTCCTTGCCCTGCTTGATGGAGTTGGAGCGAGTGGTGATGGTTCGCACTTTGCTGAACTGCAAGAGGCACGGGTAGGTCACACCAGGGAGGGATGGAGCCCCTCACACCAGTGCCCCCTCACAATGGAAACCCCAACTCGGCCGGGCGACCCCCACCCTGGGTGCCACCGCCGCTCCCTCCTGCCCCTTACGAGACCCCCACCCTGTGCCCCAGGGAGCCTGGGACTGCTGGTGACAGCACTGGGACCCCATCCCGCCCCTTCAGGAGCCCTCTCATCCCCTCACTGCCCACCCCCAGCTGACCTTTGCTATCCTGCCATGCTCCAGGCACTCCTGCAGCTCCAGCTTATCGTTGACAGTGGAGGCGAGTGGCCTGGGGAGGAGAGATGATGGGCAGGGGGTGGCAACACTGTGTCCTCACACTGTCCCCCTGCCATGGGTGCAGGGCAGGTCTCCAGCTGGGGTTTGTGGGGGCACAGGGTGGCCATGGCTGTTTTGGGGGGCTGTAGCAGGTGATGGGCAAGAAGCAGTCAATTCCCATGGGAGCCCATCTGTGGCCACCAGCTGTGGGCCACCACAGCCAACATCCAAGGGGGACACAAAGGACAGCTTAGTGCCACCCCTTCAGCACAGGGAGCTGGGACAGGACCAGCTGCCTCCACGGGGGCACCACCGTGGGTTTCTAGGGTGTGATATCACCTCTTTGTGAGACTCCTGCTCTTGCCCAGCACTGACTGACTAGGGCCAGGGAACCCCCAGAGCCATGTCGGGGCTGGGGGTGGACCCAGGGATGCAACCTCTGCTCCCAGAGCCAGGCCAGGGGCTCAGCTTTGAGCTGCTCTCACCAACCTGTTCATCCCGGGCAGGTTCCCCCAGAAGTACCGTGCCCGGTGCGCAGCAGACACTTCTTTGGCATCAATCATGACGGGGTTGGACTGAGGGAGGGAGAGCGGCAAAGGTCAGTGGGGCTCAGCAGCCCCTCCCTGCGGGGGCAGGCCCTGGGGGTCCCTGGGGCTGCAGGGGGTGACCCCATGCAAGCACTGACCTCCAGGAAGCGCGAGATGTCCCTCTTGTCGCTCACCCCCATGGCCACCACATTCTCGAAGAGCCAGAAGAAGGGCCGGTCGTCGCCCTCCTTGGGACGGGCTTCATGGAGCAGGCGGTAGAACTCGAAGAAGAGGCGCCCGGTGCCCTCTGGGAGGAGAGACGAGGGGGCCGGGGTCAGGGCTGGGGGTCTGTGTCAGCCCTGGGGAGCCATGGCAGCCCTTGGGGGCCAGCACGGGGGTCCAGCCCCAGCCCTGTGGAGCCCCAGCCCTCTCCTACCATAGAGCCCCTTCCTGGCTGGGTTGACGATGGACAGGTCGTTGCAGGGGCTCCCCCCGATCACCAGGTCAAAGGGGCCCCACTCCTGTATCTGCAAGAGGGAGAGGAGACCCCTGGTGAGCCAGGTGCTGCCACGGGCTGGGGGACACAGTGATGACATGGCCGAACTCCCAGTGGGATCAGAGAATCATGGAATATCCTGAGTAGGAAGGGACCCACAAGAAACATCGATCCGACTCCTGGCCGTGCACAGAACACTCTGACAATCCCACCCTGTGCCTGAGAGCGTTGTCCAAATGCTTCGGGAGTTCTGGCAGCCCTGCGGGGGCTGGGGGGTCCCAGTGCTGGCAGGGGATGGCGTGGGGGGCCGGGGGCAGGACGGGACGTACGTGTTTCTGGGTGACATTGCGGACGTCCCCGACGTACATGATCTTGCCCTGGTGCCTCACCATGCCCACAGTGATGGAGTCCTCACACACCTCGGAGGCGATGTACCTGTCCACCTGGATGCCCAGGTCCTTCAGCACCAGCAGGCCTGCAGGGAGCCGCGGGGGTGGGCCACGCGCACGGACAATTGGTCCCCAACCATTCCCACCCATTCCACCACTCCTGGGACATCCCCCTTCCCTGCTCCCCTCCAGCGTGGACCTCCAGGGGCAGAGGAGACAGTGGAGACTGCCCACGGGGACACCCACCAGGGGTCCCACAGATCTGTCCACACCCCATGGCCTGAGGGCCTGCTGCCCCCGCACTGATCCCAAACACACCCCGGGGGGGTCCCTGCAAGGGCCTCGGGGCCAGGGGCCCCCACCCACCTGTGGCGATGCCGTCAAAGAGCGAGAGCACCCGGATGGGCTTCCTCTTCTCAGCTGGCACCGGCGGGTACACCTTGGGTGGATCCTGGAAGCCACGGGGGGGTCAGTAGGGAGGGGGCTGGGGGTCAGCGGGAAGGGGCCTGGGGCCAGGTTGGGGGCACTCACAAACTCCTGGTCATGGTTGTTGGCGAAGAACATCTGGAGGCGCGAGGGCCAGTCCTCCCGCCGCCGCAGCAGCCCGTAGACCCCCTTATGGCCGCACATGTAGCAGTTCCAGGGGTCCTCCTTGATGGCCGCCTGCGCCGCCCCCGGGCCCACCAGCAGGTCCACGCACTCCACACAGAAGCACCTGGCATGGAGGGACCCAGGGTCAGCAGTGGGGCTTGTGCCAGGGCTGGGGCAGCACCAAAATCTACCCAGCTCTACACAGGACTGGTATCACCAAAACAGGACAGGGCATCCTGCAGAGGGCTGGTGCATCACCAGCACTTCCCAGCTCCACACTGGGACTGGGGCATTGTCTAAGCTTCCCCCAGCCCTACAGCAGGACCACAGCACCAACAAAACCTCCCTGGCCCAGAACCAGAACTGGCATTACCCAAAACCCCATGGCAGGACTGGGGCATCATCAAAACCCCCCCAGTGCCACACCAGAACAATGGCACCACCAAAACCCCATGGGTAGGACTGTGGTATCACCAGAACCTCAACAACAAAGCTTCAGTCCCACACCAGAACTGGGACATCACTGGAGCTACCGAGCTGCACACCAGTACTGGAGCATTGCCAAAACCTCCTCCAGCCCTACAGGATCTTGGCACCTCCAAAACCTCCAAAGTCCCACACCTGAACTGGCATCACCCAAAACTCCACGGCAGGACCATGCCATCCCCAGTCTCATGGCATTACCAAAACTTCCCCCAACCCCACAAACCAGGACCAGGGCAACACCAAAACCTCCCAGTCTCAAACCAGAACTGACATCGTAATTCCCATGCCAGGACTGTGGCATCACCAGAACTTTCCAGCTCCATACTGGTAGAACTGGGGCACTGCCAAAGCTCCCCCAATCCCACACCAGGACCAGGACATCACCAAAACCTCCCTACCCTACACTGGGACTGCGGTGTCACCAAAATATTCCAGTCCCAAACCAGGACTGGCATCATTAAAAGCCCACGGCAGGAATGTGGTACCAGAAGAATCTTTCCAGCCTCACATTGGGACATGACAAATCTTCCCAGCCCCAAACCAGGACTGGCATCACTGAATTCCCACACCAGGACTGTAGCATCACCAGAAGCTGCCATGCTAGGAACTGTGGCATCACCAAAACATCTCCAGCCTTGTATGGGGACTGAGGTATCACAAAATGTCCCAGACTGGTGTGGAGGAATAAACCTGGTCCAGGTGCTGGGAGTGAAATGCAGATTGAGCTGCAGGTTGAGCTCCGGCTGGGAGCCCTGACAAGAGGCCATGAACTGCCAAGCTTTGGGATAACAAAGGGCCTGAGGATGAGTGACGCAGCCAGGGGAATGGACAGAGACACAGCAGGACCAGGAACTGACCTTTGGGATAAGGTAACAAAGGAGATGAAGAGAGGTGAGGCCAGCCAGGTGGATGGACAGGGAGGGGGGCAGGAAGAGTGAGTGAGACTTGTGCAGAGAAAGGCTGTGAGAGGATAAAAGCCCAGAGGTTCTTTTGTTGGGGGTCCCTCCTCGGAGGCACCAGCTTGGGCTGTGTCAGTGTTACAGTACCAGGAATAAAGGGCTTTATGCAATGAGACATCTGAGACTCTGCCATGGGAAACCTGGGCTGGAACCGGTGAGGAACCTGGTCTGACTGTGGGAGTAGGGGGTCCAGCGGGGCCATCAGGTCACCAGAGCCACTGCTGCGAAGGGGCCCCGGCCCCAGCAGTGACAGTCTCTGGCATTGGGAGTGTGACAGCCCAGGAGTCTCAGGAATGGTCTTAACTGGCATCAATGAATTTCCACATCAGGACTTGGCACCACCAGAACCTCCCAGTCCCCACCAGGACTGGCACCACTGACCATGGCAGGACTGTGGCATCACCAAACCCTCCCCAGACTCACGTCAGGACTGGGGCATCACCAAAGCTCCATACTGGGATAGTGGCATCAGCAAAACCTCCCAGTCCCATGCCAGGTCTGGCATCACAAAAACTGCCTGCTCCTGTGCCACAGACCACAGCATCACCAAAACATCCCAGCCCCAAACCAGGAGTGGCCTCACTGAATTCCCATGCCAAGACTGTGGCATCACTGAACCTTCCCAGCCCTTTACTGAGAATGAGATATCATCAAAACACTCCAGTCCCACACTAGGACTGGCATCAACAAATCCCCAAGGCAGGAATGTGGCATCTTCCCCAGCTTTGTGCCAGACAGAACTGGGGCAGCAGCAAAAGCTCTCCAGTTCCACACCTGGACCGTGGTAACCCAAAACCCTCCCCAGTCTCTCCCCAGGACCATGGCACCCCGGAGCCCCCCTGGCCCCCCAGGCCCCGCACCTGCAGCAGTTGTTGTTGCCACACATGAGGACCTCGCGGCCGCCGCAGCAGATGGTGCAGTAGGACTGGTACCCGTCGTCGTCGTACTGGTACGCGCACTCCAGGAAGCAGTTCTGGGGACAGCCAGGGGGTCACTGCGGCCCCGGGGACACCGGGGACCCCGCGAGCCCCCCGGGCCATGCCTGCTGGCCTGGCACCATGCTGTACCTTGCAGTTTTGGCACATCCCCCCGATGAACAGAGGGTGCTCCAGGGTCACGTTGAGGCTCCCGCAGGAGATGCAGATGTCTGGGGGAGGAGGGGAGACGTCACCCTGGCACTACACCCCAGTGTGGGGACACCCTGACCCCTGCCCTGCAGCCCCCAGCACATGTCACCCCCGTGTTGGGGTCACACTGGAGCTGGGGACCAACCCTGGGAGCAGCAGACAAGGCTCCCACTGCCCCGTGACCCCACTGCAAGAGCCCCCACAGCCCTGGCCAGTGTTCTGGGGGTCCCTACCACTATCCAGGGTGGGCCACTGCCACATCACAGCTGCTGTTGCTGCTGTTAGCTAAGCCAAGGGATGGGACAAGCCTGGCCTTCTTCCCTTGAGTTGCCCCCACACCCCTCCAAGCCCCACTCTGCCCCCCAGCTCTGCTCTGGGGTGCCCAGGCAGGGAGGCACCCCCACCCCACTCCATATCCTGGGTGGAGGATGTGCCCCAGCCCCGCACTCACCTTCAATGTTCCTGCACTTCTGCCGGACCTCGTACACCAGTCGCTCTGGGGGGGAAAGGGGGGTCAGTCCCAGCCAGTCCCCCTCATGTCTGGGGGTGAAGGGAGAGGATCTCCCAGGAGGGAAGGACACCAATGGAGAAGGGGGCCCAGCCCAGAGCACCTCTTGTCCCCCCACCCCTCAGTGAGCACAGCCAAACCAACCCCCCCAGAGAGGGGAGGTGGGCATGGGGGCAGCCCCAGCCCCCCGGTACCTCGGGTGCGCTCGTCAATGATCTCCTTGACTTTGGGCTTCTCCTGGGTTGTGCTTTTCCGGGGTTTTTTGGCGGGTGGGGGTGGTGCGTAGGCGGCTGCTTCAGGCTCAACCCACATCTCCGTGTAAACTTCTTTGTAGGGGTTCCGCTCCTCTGCGGGGCCAGGGATCATCAGTGGGGTCCCCCCAACAGCAGAGTCCCATCAGCAGGGTCCTCCCAACAGCGGGGTCCCAGCCCCTCGGGACTTCCCAGCCCCACAGAGCTTCCCCTGCCCAGGCCCGTCCCACCCTGGTGACACTGGAGCTGATGGTGAGTGAACCCGGGACCCCTGTGCAGGTCCTCACACCCCACCCTGCTGTGTGGCCTCCCTCACCTTCGGGGGGCTCCAGCCCCTTGGGGCCGGAGGGCTGGAAGCCACCCAGGGCCCACTCGATCATCTGCTTGTTCTGGATCTCCACCACCTTGGACGTGTCCGTCTCATCGTTCTCGGGGCACGCTGGGAAGATCTTCCCAGCCCGGCTGCTGGCCACCTGCCGGGGACCCAGGTGTCACCCACCCATCCTCAGCCCCCCAGCTGCTCCTGCACTGCCCAAGCACACAGTCCCCAGCACCAGGGGGAACAACATGATCAGAAACCCCACGAAGAGACCCCAGCACTGGTGAGACCCCTCAAAAGCCAGGACCACCCCTACATCATCCTACAAGAGACCCTTGCCCCAGCAGTGCCGAGAGACTCCCCAAAAGGCAGGATTCCCCAGCACCCCCCAGGGACTTCAGCAACTCTCTCCAGCTCCCCAGAGTTCTTGACTTGCCCCCCAGCCCTCCACACTCCCCTGCCTGGGACAAGCAATTCCCAGAAACACCCAAAATTTCCATAGGGGGGCCCCTAGACCCACCCTTTTAAGAGACCCCCAGATTGCAGGAGCAGAGCGGGGCCAGGTCCTGGCAGGGTGCAGAGGTGGCTGCTGCTCCCATGGACAGACCCACTGTGGTTCTGATGTCCTCCCACCCTCCAGATGCTGGGGCTGCTGCCCTTCCCCGGTGTCCCCTGATGTCCCCCGGTGTCCCCGCTCACCTGCAGCACCTCGTAGATGGCCTTGCGGTACATGGGCTGTTTGTTGTAGGTGGCCTGGTGGAAGGCGCTGGCGAAGGAGCTCAGGGGCAGCAGCTTCTCCACACACACCTGGGGACAGGACACAGGCGTGGGGACACCTGAGGACACCTGGAGGGGAGTCCTGCCACTCCCGTCCCCCCTGGCACCACTTACCACCGAGAACTTGCCGTCCCCGAACCACATGACCCAGCGGGTGCCCTCAGCCGCGCGGCTCCGGCCGGTCATCCACCAGGACACGATGCGCCCGGGCCACCAGGAGAACCCGCGCAGCTTCCCCCACACCAGCTCACCGATGCCGAACCCGCGCCCGTCCTGCGGGGGGACACGGGGGTCAAGGGGTCACACGCGGGTCTGGCCCCCTAGCCCTGCCCCGTTCCGCGCATCCCTGCCCTCACCTCGTACTCGGGCTCGTCGTCGGCGGATTTGGAGGTGTTCTTATCGCCGGCCTCGGCCACGGCAGGCTCGGGCGTGGTGGCCACGCTGGGCGAAGCAGGGTCGGTGGGCTGCTGCGAGGCGGGGGGCGGGCTGGCCTCCTCCTCTTTCTGCGCCTCGGCCCGCACCGGCTCCTCCACCACGTTCATCACGGCGATCACCTTGGCCTTCTTCTCCGCCTGCAGGGGAGAGCAGGGCATGGCCACTGGCACCAAGGTGACACGCGGTGGGGGGGTCGGGCCATGGCCACCGGCACCCCGTAGCATCACCCCGGGCCCGCCCCAAAGGCAGGAGGGACCCCCCGGCCCAGCCGCCATCACCCCTCGCCCACCGCGGGGCCGGGGGGGAGCCCCGTGCCTCAGTTTCCCCCTCCTGACCCCCCAGCGCCCGCCCCGGGGGCTGCTCCGTCCCCCGGGACCCCCAGAGCCCCGGGGACCTATCCCGGCACCCATCCCAGGACGCCCCGTACTCATTCCGTGACCCCCAGAGCGCATCTCGGAACCCGCTGTACTTATCCCGGGACCTTCGGAGCTTATCCCAGTCCATGTCACTCTCTCCGGGTCCCCCCATTCGGGCCGCCCCGTTCCCGGCCGAACCTCCCCACGCGGGCTGAGCGCTCCGGCCCGCGGTGGTCCCGGCCCCGGTCACGTACCCGCGGGGACCAGCAGGGCCCGGGCCGGGGCGGAACGCGCGGAGCCGGAACGCGCGGAGCC